>VWZI01008383.1:6899-71960 GCA_013396835.1 Psilopogon haemacephalus
GCATGACTTCAGCACGGTATGAATAATAGAATCAGGTTCAACTCAATTCATGACACCTGCATGAATAATCATGTAGACAAAAGACAAAGTTTAGAATGACAGAGGCTCTTTTAGAGAAGACCTGACCACTCAGACAAAACTCCACCTATGGTTGCATGGTGAACTGTGTACTGAAGAAAGAATATTATACATAAACCAGAATATCATGTTGGTAGACTTTATAATTGGGAAGAAAATATAATTTACACATGCAGGGGAGAGTAGTAGCCATAAACCATCTAGTAGTTTTTTAAATTAATTTTCTTTTTGTACTAACTACATCTAATTAAATCTTTCCTTTCTACTTTTTTTTTTTTTTTTAGTAACAACTATGTGCTTTTGAGACATTAGGATGTGAGCAAGAAGATGAGGCCAAGGAAATAGAAGTTATTTTTTTCCTACAAAATACAGGAAAAAATAACTGTATTCATTATAAATTTGCATGGTTCTAGATAACTGTTTGGTAANGACACCACACCCCTCCTGGAGACCAAAATCCCCAAGAGAGGGAAACCAAACCCCCCCTACCACCTTTCCCTCCTCCCCCCAGCTTTATCTCACCACTTGATGATGCTGCAGATAAGCTGAAGATCGGTCAGAAAGATTAGTGGCAGGAAGGAATGAATGGTTTTAGTAATTTTACTCTGAATTAGTTCAAAGGCAGAGAGACAAAGGAAAGAAGCTGCTGAAGCCAGCGCCGACCCAGAGCCGACTGACTGCGCAAGCACACTGGCTTATCTGGATGTTTTGGGAACATTCTCAAAACAATCCTCTTTCTTCTCTCTCAGTCAAAACTGGGTGAGGTGACACAGTATTTAATTTCTCACTCAAATTCTCCAATTAGCTCAAACCAACACAATTATAAAATCCAACTGTCAATCCAACAGCAAGAATTGACAAAGTTATGCTAATGCTGTCTATCTTATCATTAAGGTTGAAAAAAAACCTCTAACATTACATAGTCCAACCGTCAACCCAATACCACCATGCCCACTGAACCGTGCCCCAAAGTGCCATGTTGATGAATCTTTTCATGTTAAAAGTTACACAGACATTAATTACTTTAGGATAAGAAAAAGGAACTGCGAAAGTTATGCTAGTGCTGTTTACCTAAGTGAGATAACTGGTTTCAGGGAAACCTTACCAAGGACAAAAGGGTGGAGACACAGATAGCTGTATACTTGCGCATGAGTTTCATTTGGGTCACTATGTTCCTTCTGGCAATAGTTTGCAGAAAAATTAAAACCGTAAGTCAGACCTCTTCCAGGAGGGTGAAGACCACTAGTTGAAGCACTTTCTCTGAGCACTCTGCCTGAACACTCTGCCACACGCAGACTGACAAGTCACAACGTGAGTACGCATCCTCATCACCGCTCTCCTAGTAGCTCATACTAACTGGGGATTACTCTTGAATGAAAGGGTGTTAGCCTCCATTACTCTTGATCCATCCATGCTAGCTCATAGCTGTGCCTCATCAGGAAGCTCAATCTACTTGCCTGAACCTGGGTCAAGGCTAGAGAACCCTCTGTCTTCCTGCACTTTTCCTGCTTTATGGTTCACCAGCATGACTCTACGCTCAGCTCAGTGGCTTCAACTCAGTGGCTTCAACTCAGTGGCTTCAACTCAGTGGCTTTGCTATAATGGCAGCTACACTGGGGTTTAAACTGCCACCATCCCTCTCGTTTCTTTCCAAAACAGCTTGTGAAATACTGTAACAACTGGTGAGTATCATATACTCTGGTTGATCAGGAAAAGCAGCCAGAAAAATGTGACTACTAATTACAATACTGTTTTGCAACTTACACTGTTTTGCCAATGGGAGGGGAAATAGGGTGAAGGGCCATATGTGGAGTTGGTTTCTGCTTTGCGGAATCATTCTGAGTGGCTGGATGAATGTAGCTTGATTCCACCAAATCCCTTTGTAATGGTGCTGGACCAAGATAGAAGGAAATGAGGCGATAAAATGATTCTGTGAAATGTTGCTGTGTATGTAGTATCAGCAAAAGATGCAATAAACATGCAAAACCAAAACTCCTCTCTCCTGATCTTGAAGAGGAGTAGGAAGATGTGGATTTGTTGGCTAGCCTTAGAGCACTGGCTCCAGGGCAGGGGGAAATGCTGCCAGCAAATGTTGGGACTGTACAGGAAGCTGAGGAAGTTGAGGAAATGGCAGAAATACATTAAAAAATAGAAGTAGGAAGGTGAGAGGACGAGGGTGAAGAAAGAGAAGCTGAGGGTGTGTTAAGCAGCAGTAGTGTTTCAACAGAGGAGTCTACTTACTTGTCCATGTGGGCATGGGTGGCAGCTCCTTGTTTCACTGAGAGAAGCTGCCAGGCTGCACAGACCAATGCCAGTCAACATTCCTATTTCTGTGACTGAACTTTGTGTTTGGAATGAGAGATTGAGTATTTACAGGGAGGATCTTGTGAAAATGGCCATGACAGTAGAGAACATTGTTAGGATTCAAGATCCACCCTAGAAAGTCATGCATGTTATTTTACATGCATTATTAGATAGTACGTAAAAGAGGATGATTATAGACACTGTCCACAAAATGGTTGAGATATTGATGGCAGGGGGACAATTACTGGGAACATTAGACACCAATTTGCTTCTGGCAGGGCCTTGGTGGGACCCAGATGATAGAAATGATAGATCAGCTTTGAGAAGATTTCAGGACTGGGTTATATATGGGGTTAAAGATGGTATGCCTAAAGTAGTTAATAATTATAAAACCTACAAGGTTCACCTAGAGCCTGAAGATTCACCCTCAGCGTTTTTTGAGAGGTTCAAGACTGCTGTAAAGCAATATATCTATCTTGATCTGGACAGGCCAGAAGACAGAATGCAGGCAGCATCCATTTTCACAGGACAACTAGTACCAAATATCCAGCAAAAATTGCAGAAGCTGCAGGCAGTCAATTCTAGGAATTTGCTCAAATTGTTAGAGATTGCATGGACTGTCTTTAATAACTGGAAGAGAGGGTGGAAATGAGCTCATAAAAACATCAGAATTTTAGCTGCACTCAGCCAGGTCCCAAAGTGTGTGAGGGAAAAAGAACAAAACCTCAAAAGAAGAGCCAAGCCCCACTGTTCTGAAACAAGCCTTTAGCAAAAGACTAATGTACACTCTGCAAGAAGGGATACTGGAAAAGGAGTGCCCACAAAGGGAATTTGACCCCACTTTGCAAGCAATGAAGTTAATGATGATGGGGAAGGATGAGGAGGACTCATGGGGACTACGGGAATCAACCACAGCTGAACCCCTGTTATATTATAACTGGGGAACAAAATTGTACCTTTCTTGATTGATACAGGGGGTACATATTCAGTGCTTAACCAATGCAAGGGGGAAACTAGTGGAGATAGAACTAAAGTTGGTGCTACTGGGAAAGCTCGAAACAATTTTTTCCTGAAATCCCTCAAGTTTCAAGTGAGTAAGCAGTGTGTGACACATCAATTTTTATATGTGCTAGAATGACCAATAAATTTGTGAGATATGCTCAGTAAATTAGGTGTAAGAATTTCATTTAAAGAAGGGAAAGTATCACTTGAAATACCTGAAGTAAAATTGGCAGAGACCAGAGTTTTTGTGCTACAGGAGATAATATAGGCTGTTGTGTCTCCAGAGATGGAGAAAGAAGTGAATGCTCAAGTATGGGCATCTCAGACCCCAGGAAAATCAAGACAAGCCCATCCAGTAATGATTAGACTGAGGCCTGGAGCCAAGCAGGTAAAATTGATGCAATATCCTATTCCCAAGCCAGCTAAAGAGGGACTGCAAGAATTGATAGATAAATTTCTTAAATATGGTCTTTTAGTAGACAGTGAATTCCTTTTTGACACCCCAATATTGGCCAACAAAAGAGCCAATGGAAGTTATAGAACAGTGCAGGATTTAAGGGCTATAAATAAGATGACCCTATAGTGGCAAACCCCCATATCCCTTTGAGTGCTTTGAGTGACATTCAGAAGTGGTTCTCAGTATTGAATCTTAAGGATACCACCTTCTGCATACTTGTTAGCCCAGAAAACCAACCAATATTTGCCTTTGGACAGGACAACTGTAATACAGGACAAAAGACTCAGTGCTGCCACACATCCTTATTGCAACAGAGGAAAGGAGCCTGTGCTGGACATGAACCATGTCCATCTTGAGCTTTTTGGGCCAATCAGGATATAGGGTATCCAAAGATAAAATACAAATACTCCAAACTGATGTGATATACTTGAGGTTTGAATTATTGCAGGGAGAAGGAAGACTGGGACAGAACTGGAAAGAGGCCTTTTGTCAGACTCCTGAGCCTGCTTCCTAAAGAACTCAGAGCTTTTTTTTAGGGATGACTGGGTGGTGTAGACTGTGAATCCCAAACTATGGACTCATTGTAAAACCCCTATACAAAGCACTTAGGGGAGCAAGTCTGCTTGGAATGGATGGACAAGGCTTGACAGGTATTTAACGAACTGAAGATTGCCTTGATGAAGGCCCTCACTTTAGGATTGCCTGATCTCAATGAACCATTTGAATTGCTTGCTTGGGAAAGGTCCCACCTGGGTCTGGCAGTCCTTGTGCAGCATCTTGGGGACTGGAAGAGACTAGTAGGGTACTTCTCCAAACAGCTGGATGTGGTAAGCTGAGAGTGGCCAGGATTTCTGCAAGCAGTAGCTGCCACCATCCTTCCAATAGAAGAAGCCTAGAAGTTAAATACAGGGTATAAGATCACTGTGTTTGTCCCACACATGGTAGCATTTGTGCTAGAAAGGAAAGGGACACTGACTATCTTCCATCCAGCTGCATAAATACCAGGTGTTACAATGACATGAGGTGGAGTTAGAAACACCTGCATAAATACCAGGTGTTACAATGACATGAGGTGGAGTTAGAAACAACAAATGCTGTAAACCCTGCCATGTTTCTGAATCCCACTGGCCTGGCACATGATTGTCTACAGACCATCACAGCAGTTTATGAGGGACCTGACCTCAAGGACAAACCTCTGAAGGACTCCAATCTGGAGCTTTACGCTGATGGGAACAGTTTTATTAAGAATGGAACACAAATGCATGGTTTTGCAGTGGTAACTACAGAGAAGGTAATGGAGGTGGGGAAGCTTCCAGCACATCCACACAGAAGGCAGAGTTGATAGCTCTAACCAGAGCCTTGGAAATTGCAAGCAAACAGTGTGCAAATATTTGGACAGATTCAAAATATGCTTTTGGTGTGGTCCTTGCTCATAGGGCCATCTGGAAGGAGAGAGGTTTACTTTCTGCTTAAGGCCTACCAATAAAACACCAAAAAATTACTATAGGCTGTGAAGGATATGGCTATTATACACTGCAAAGCACATCAGAAAGGAAACACTCCAGTAAATACTGGTAGTCAGTCAGTACATATTACAGCTAAGTAGGTTAGCAGAACAAGGAATTTTAGTTTTAGTGTCAGTAAGCATTCTGTGGATTCCCAAGGAAGTAAAATCCCAATATCCTTGTACAGAAGATTGCCTAGCTGAAGCATTATGGACCAAGAAAAAAGAGGAACGGTGGACATTTGAGAGAGGAAAGGTAGTAATTCCCCCCTCTCTTATGGTTGAATTAGCAAGGCAGAAACACCAAGAAACACACTGGGGAATCAAATCAATGTTCACTGAACTACAGAAGCATGTAGTGAGTGTAGGGATAATGAAAATCATTAAATCGGTAGTAGAGAAGTGTGAAATATGCCTAAGAAACAATCCCCTAGATCTTAAAATACCCACTATGTGACCAGGCAAGGAAATTCACTGGCAGACTATTGGCAAATGAATTCTACTGAGCTACCTCAAAGGGAAGGCTATAAATATCTTTTTATATTTGTAGACACTTTTTCAGGGTGGCCAGAAGCTTTTCTCTCACACACCAGCAAAGCTCAGGAGGTAGTAAAAGCCATTTTGAAAGAGATAATACTCAGGTTTTGAGTCCCTCTAATAATGTCGTCAGAGAGGAATTTTCATTTTGTTCATGAAATTGTCCAAGAGATGTGTAAGTTGCTAGATACTAAAGGGATTTACAAGCTCTGTGGAGATGTCAATCAAGTGGGAAGGCAGAGAGAATGAATTATACTTTAAAAAATCATATAAGTAAAATTTGTCAGGAAACTTAATTAAGATGAATGAAAGCATGACCATTGGATCTACTAAGAGTGAGGTTTCAACCTAAATCTAAACTGAAGCTTAGTCCATATGAAATATTACACCACAGAAGGCCCTACCAGGCAATAGTTGTGCCAGAAGATGAAGGAATAAGAGTTCCAACAGAAGCAAAACAACATATGATTGAATTAGGTAAAGTCCTAAATGAGCTTAGAAAATATGTGAATTTAACTACACTTAGGAGGTTAGATCACAAAGTTCATCCTTTTGTACCTGGGGACTGGGTGTACATTAAAATTTGGAATCAGGAGTCCCTCCAAACAAAATGGAAAGGACCATATAATGTTCTATTAACAACTGGCACTTCTTTGAAGGTAGATGGACTTCCCACGTGGATACATTTTACAAGAGCAAAAAAGAACCCAGCGCATCAGTGGGAGGTGATTATGGAAGGACCTTTGAAGATCAAGATCAGATAGACTTCATGATTCACACCTGAAGTGTTGTGACTTTATATTTGTGGCGGTGCAGGGCACTGCCCCACCGGAGGTTTGAATGGGGTGCGAACTTTGAATGGGGTGCGAACATTGGCAGGGCACACCCCAGTCCACTGCCCCACCAGAGGTGTGAATGGGGCAGGAAACGGTCTTCCTCCCTCCCCACCTCTGTCACCGGAGGCTTAGTACAATAGGTGTGAAGTGCCTTCTCCCACCCTCCATGGGCTTGAACAGGAAGGGAACAAATTGCCCCAGTATATATATGGCTGCTGGACAGATTGGAGCAGGACCTCCACTGGGACCTGCACCGGGACCTGAACGGACCTGAACACGGACCTGGAGACAGGAACCTCGCACGGACTTTGAGCCGTGCTCCTTAAGGAGCATCCTGGCTTCTTGCTGCAGGACCTGCCTCTAACGGTAAACTGCAGCCATTCGTGGGAATACTGTGGAGCACCCCGGCTTTCCCCTGCCTTGCTTCACGATCATGGCTTCGTGAAAGCCGTGCCTACAGCGATTTTGGACTCTGACAGGCACTGGACTCCAGACACTGCCGTGAAACAGACAGTCTCCTATCTGTAAGTAGGGCAAAGATGTTTCATGCCCAAACCTTTCCAAATTTTCTGATTTTTCCTGAATTACCTGAAAAGGCATCCTTGTGAAGACTTTTCCTGACCAAATTAGGACAAAACTTAAACCAATTTACACACAGATTGTGGGTGGGGCTTTTGGAAATTATAAAAGCTACATAATTTATAATTTCTGCCTCTTCGATCACCCCCAATCAATACAATATTGGAATATCTTTTGCATCCATGGGAGAATTGCTACCCTAAGTGTTGTAGGGCTTATATCGTTCTGTTAGTATGTATTGTGCAGATTACCTCTATTTAATGTGAGGCTCCTGAAAAATTTTCAGTGGATTCCTCTTAATCATATAGATGATATCCCATTGGGCACTAGCATAGGAGAAGAAACACTAGAACTAAAATGAAGAGGAGAGGAATTTAAAATCTGATCACCTAAATCTAGAGAGGAAACCCCTGGAAAGAAAATGTCCCTTATGAATTGAGAAAGAAACCAATGCAAATAGCTAATAACATCAATTGCTGGGTGTGTACCTGCTTCCCTGAAAATGCTAAGAAAGGGATTCCATTAACTGGAATTCCTATACCTGATAATATCTTTTTGCTACACTTGTGGAAAAATAATCCAGAATAAGCAGATCAGGAATGAGAGATAGAAGAGGCTCCTGACATAAAGACAGAATTTTAGATGTATCCAGAGATGGAACCCTCCTATAGAACTTACAGAATTGATTGACAAGAGGAATTCACACAATCAGGGTGTGCATCTATCCATGAAGCCACTTTTCCCATGATTAAGGACAGATACATAGGATGCAAAACATCAGGTCAGGGATGGTATTGGATATGTGGTACTAAAGCCAGAATAATATTATCTATTAATTGGTCCAGAATCTGTACCCTCGGCGCAGTAGGCCCAAAAATGTAAATGTTAAATTAGAAACTAAAAATTGAGCACAATCATATATAAAGAGATATAAAGAAAAAAAGGTCCTCTAGAGGGAAGAAACACTGGTTTATACACATTTGTCTGATGGCTTTTACCTTGGTTAGGAGTAAGTCAATTAGAAAATGTGATAGAGAATATCTCTGCTATCTGAGATTGGATTTGGGATAAAAACACAGATGCCATATCAGTTTCACAGGGGAAAGTAAAACTGTTAACAGAAAATGGCTGTTCAGGATCAGATGGCTCTTGGCCTCAGATGGAGCGTGCACAATACTGAATACAAGTTGTTACATTTACATAAACCAGAGCCAAAAAATATCCACGAACATTAGTGAGATCTCGGAACAAACCAAGATTCTATATGAAGTACCAGAGGAAGACACCTGTAGACTCTCAGAACCCTATTCCCTATTCTAGTTCCTAAAGACAAACAACACCTACACACGCGCTGTATGACAACAGTGATGCAACCTGACCTAGTGGAAAGGGGACTTAGAGCTAGATGATCCTTGAAGTCCCTTCCAGCCCTGACAATTCTATGATTCTATCGTGTATACACATAACAGTAAATAAACCATGGTTATTAGTCCAATTAATGTCTCGAGATTAAAGCCCAAATCATGAAACCATGATGACAGCCAGTTATGGGTTTCTGGAGGCAGCCTTTCCTCCACTTCTAGCTTTGCATTTTCCTATGGTTTTGTCAGTTTAGGAAGAGGCTGAGGGGCAACCCACTGCCCTGGAGACCTTCACCTCAATAGCTTCACTAACATGGCAGCTACACCAGGGTTTAAAGTGCTGTGGTCCCTGTTCGCCCCACACACACTGCCTCACAGCTGCTGCTTGTCAGGAACCTCACTCTTCCCACTTGGGTCAGCTGGTACTCCTTCTCTCTCAGCTTTTGCCTTTGTTTTTTTTGTACAGTTTTCCCAGTTCAGGAAGGGTCTGATGGGCAAGCCTCTGCCCTGGCACTTAACTAATACTAATTAAATTTACCATCTGAGACACCTAAACAAGTACATGTTGGTGCCTCTCAAATAACATATGGTTAAAATAGGCACATTCCAGTAAAACCATTCCTTTTTAATCTGATATTGAACAGCCTATGAATACTGAAATATTGAGCATGGTAACTGGAACTACATCACCTAATGTTTACCGAAGGTGTTGTACATGGTTATTTGCAGTTCCAATGACCTTTGTATTGGCTTAGTTATCTTAGTGTACTCTCACTTTCCTCAAATTGTATTTATTTCTGAGATAAAAGCTAAAGCATTCCTCCAAAATCCCAATGGTTAGTGTAAATTAATTTAGCACATCCTTGAGGTTATGCTGAACCTGCCCTTTTTGCAATTCATTTTCCAATCTTATTATTCATGCCTTCTGTCTGCATCTTCAACCACAGCCAAGTGAGCTTAGTTATATAGAATTAATGAACATTTTTATGTTTGATTGTGTACTTAATAAGACATGAGGTTATGAATTTACTCCTTGTTACTTCCCTCTTACAAGATCACATTAACAGAAAATAATTGACCAGATCCTTAACCAATATAAATTGGTTCCATTGAAACAAAACCAGTTTACATCAACTACATCTAGAATCTAACATGAAACAAATCTACCTAAAGCAAGGTGACATTTAATTAGCCCTGCTACAATTGTATATATATTATCACATACAGTTAAAACTACTGCTTGCTTGATTGAAAGAAAAAAAATCTGGAGACAGTATTCTGTAGCATTAGGCTTCATTCTACTCCTGATAATTTTTTCCCATCACCTAGTGTGATGTATAGGCTGCTTTCCAAAGACCTGAATGACTCACTATCTGTAACTCATACTTTTAAAGAAAACCATGAACAGTTATAGAGAAAATAATCTCTATTAGTGTTTTCTTCCTAAAATTAAAAATAATCCGCTTTCCAAATGCTGAAATGTGGCTGTCAGAAGGTTTGATAGACTTAGTAGAGCTACAGAGTGCCAGAACAAAAATTGATTGGAAGATTACAATGATCCCACTAACAAGAGTACAGCCCAAAGATACAACGCATGAACTAAAATTAAATTAAAACAGATAATTAGAGGTGAAACTACAAACAATGTTAAAACCAATCATTTTTTACATCCTATCTCTTAAGCTATCATTCCACAAAAAAGGAGCACATCTTACAGTTTTGAGCTTCACAGAATCACAGAACCTTAGAGGTTGGAAAGGACCTCCAGAGATCGACTCCAACCTCCCTGCCAAGGCAGGATTCCCTAAGGTAGTTCACACAGGAATGCATCCAAGGGGGTTTTGAAAGTCTCCAGAAAAGGAGACTCCACAACCTTTCTGGGCAGCCTGTTCCAGTGCTGCCACCCTCACTGTAAAGAAGTTCTCCTCATGTTGAAGTGAAACCTTCTCTGCTCCAATTTGTAGCCACTGCTGACCAGCCAAAAGAGACTGGCCCCATTCACTTGACACCCACTCCTCAGATATTTGTACACATTGATAAGACCTCCTCTTAGTCTTCTCTTCTCCAGACTAAACAGCCCCAGGTTTCTCAGTCTCTCTTCCTAGGGGAGATGCTGAAGTTGCCCAAATATTCCCATGATTTAGTCATCATGAAGAATCTAAGAAGGTTCAGGTGTATGTTCTGCTTTGAGTAAAGAGGCAAGGTTGAAGGCAAATAAAACACCACAGTAGCAGAGGAGGTTATTGTAGGTGGCCTGAACTTACTGAAAAATTAGAGTACTTTCTCTGCCTGCCCATAACTGCTGGCTCAACACATTAACAGCTTTCTGACCTCATGAAGGGAAAGGGTTGTTGGACAAAATTCTCTATTTTCACCTGTTTGGTGGCTGTATTAAATCCATTTAATTTAATTTGGTTTTGTTGATACTGTTGGATTTGTCCTCAATAACAGAGGGACATGTTATTTCTGTTAAAAATACTATCATCAGTAATACCTACAAATATTCCCAGGACAACAACTGGAGTTTTTTTAAAAATAGTTGTTGTTCCTCTAGACAGTCTGAGGTGATTTATTTGTGTGTTTGCCCTTACTATGTAAAACCTGTTAATTTAGCATTGGGAGGGGGTAGGGGGAGATGTGTTAAATCGAGAGAGATTAAAACAAAACCTTGACATTACTGTAGAGGAAATAACTCATAAACCTTTATTTCCATTATTAAGACACTCATTTTACTGAAAGAAAGGTGTGTTTTGAGTCAAACAAAAAATTTCACATGGAAGAAAGTTGTGTGCTGCCTTGTTACTAATTATGCAAAATTAATAATCAATATTATTTTTATATCCAGGCGAAGATTGTTAATAACTATGAAAACTGTTTAACTGTCCTGGTATGGGCATAATTACTATGCAGAGTTGGTTCACTTCCTGGGGCTCCCTCCCCCCCACTCTGTGGTAAGGTCCAGAGGTGGGTTGCAGGGGCAGACCACATGGTTCTGGAACCAGGAAGTCTTGGGCCACATGCAGAGGTCATGCGCACAAGTCAGGTGATCTGTGCTGTCTCTTAGGGTGTTTAGAACCCACCCCTGGGCGTGGGACTTTTGAACCAATTGGCCAGACAATGGATGCTAAGAGCCTATTGGTCAGTTCCATGCTCTCCTAATGAGGTATTTAAGGGTGTGCAACCGGCCGTTAGCTTTGTTCTCTCTGTCCACCACCGCCGTGAAGAACTCACGCCTCCACCCAGTCCAGCAGCAGCCACGTGCTTTGCAGCGAGCGGCAGCAGCACAGCTTATTGCAAAGGCAGCAAAGGCAAACCCCCTTCTTTCCTCTTTATTCGAGACAAGCTCCTTCTTTCCTCTTTCTCGGGAAAACTCTGTATCTAGCACGCGTTTCGTGGGTATTTCCAGGCAC
The DNA here is from genome assembly GCA_013396835.1 of Psilopogon haemacephalus. NCBI lineage: Eukaryota > Metazoa > Chordata > Aves > Piciformes > Megalaimidae > Psilopogon > Psilopogon haemacephalus. Next base: position 18,968 of record VWZI01008383.1, read on the forward strand.
GGTTCGGATTGCTTTTGTATTATGCTCTCTGTTTCCTAAGTTCTGACTGTTTAAATTGTTTAATTCTGTGTTTTAAGCGACTTTGTGTAGTTATTCTTGCCAATCGAACATCCAAAAGAACCCGGGGGAACTATTCCCGGAACCCCCACGATTATTAATAGTAGTTAAAATTGATAATTGTGACATTAACATTAAACCTCACCAGAAAACTTATTCACAATATTCGAAACACACAGTTTGGATACTTATGCACACAGGGAATAGGCAAAACTAGAACACTTTAAGAAATAAGTAGCAAATGCAAACATTAAAACTGGAAAGAGGTTCTTCGTTTCAATCATACCTCTGCCCACCACAGGACTTGAGCGACTTCTTTCTGTTACTAAGGCAGGAAGGCATAATAGAACTTAGCTAAAGAATTTATTTTAAAAAAAAGAAAAAAAAAAACCAAACCATGTGGCAGAAGCCTATTTATTGTTTTGCCTGAGCATAATGGTTCACCACAGCCACACAAATTCACCAATCAGAATGGCACTTTGCCAAACCTGACCATATTAGGTGAAGTCAGGAACTTGCTTTCCCTTATTTGGGAGGAACAACTCTGGGCAAGTCTTGGACCCTCAAAGTGGGTGTCTCCAGACCTTTTGTCTTCTCCCTGTGCTCTGCTTCCTCCTCCCCAGTAGAGGGAAGGGACCATGGGATCATGCCTGGGCAAGCCAGGACATGTATCTTCCACAACATACCTATAGTAGAAAATTTCTCTGGGTCAAAGCATACTGGCTTCAGCTCTACAGCTTGCTCTCACTGTACCTGAGCCTTTAGCAGCCCCAGATATTTGATAGGTGCTGTAGAAATCAGATGAGGCTGCTCCCTCTGTGAGCCATTGCCAAATGAAGTCTCCTTGTCAATGGGTCCACAGGAGCAGCAGGCCAGCACAGTCCACATTGAGGTTTTGCTCTCCAGTTTACCTCCTCATACAGAGTTGTTCTGTCTTCTGGCCCTTATGTATGAAACTTTTTTTTTCCCAAAAAAAAAAAAAAAATTCAGTGTAATGTACACTGCTAAGAGTGTTGCTCTGCTGCTGCTCATGTAGCTGAACATCCATGAAAAATGCTGAACTATGCAGTTCTGCCAAAGCTGGCTTGGCTTAGGAAAGCATGTAAAGAAAAATATTAGATTATTAGGCATATTCACCTAATAAATTTTATGTTCTTCCAGACCTTGGGAGCGAGAAGACTGGGAGTTCTAAAAATTATAATACTGAAATTAAGCCATAAATTTTGCTTGTGTGCAATTTCAGACAATTCTGTCCTTCTTCAGTATAGTTTAGGAAATTTGGATTTCCTAAATGTGGATAAGCATTTTGGGTTTCACTGCTTTATCTGACTAAGCTTACTAAATTATGATGTTAAGAATTGAGCTGCCTAAGCAGAGTTGCAAGTTTATGAAGAAAATTTTATATTCTGTAACATACTAACAAGATAGCTTCCTAAATTCATTCTTTTAAAAACAAAGATATTTTAGTAGTACAGAATTGAATAGAGTTGGCCTAAAGGTGTGCCCAAAAATACAGCATACTGATGATGGCCAAGCTGAACACAGAATCTATTTCAATCACACTTCAATACACTATTTAGGATAACAATCAATGTTAAAAACATATTCCCAAACAGGGTAAGATGAAATTTATGGGGGAAATATTATTTGGCAGGAAAATTAAATAGATTTGCGATACGCAAGTTTGTCAGATTTTAAACAGGAAATTTACGAAGCTGCCTAACAGTTGCAAACAATTAAGTTTAACTGCATATATATATTAGTCACAGCAAAATAAAGATGTTTACTGACCACAGAGCAGAAAGCACTGTAGAATAGGAAAAGGTTGTTACCCTTTCAAGAGAAAATCCATACTGTCTGTAACCATCAAATAGTAATTACAGTAGCAGACAAAAGAAGGGAGATAGTAATCCTGAAATGTGAAGACTGCATCATTGAGGCTGACAAGCTGTTCTAAGATTATCCACTACAACAAACTTTAAAGCAGTGCTATATCTCTCTTCCTTCTATGGTAAGTAGTGGTCTATACTCAAACTGCCATTCTAAAGACAGGGAAAAAAATCAATTTTAGGCCTAGAAGCACTGAAACTCCTGTAGGACTTTCCTGTCCACTCTGAAAGACAAGCCTAAGCAGAAATCAACAGTTTGCCCAGATTAATTTCTACCTCCAAAAATCCAATCAGGTAAAAGAGAGTTCAATACATCTCTTACAAACCAAGAAATATTACTTTCTGATATCACTATTATAAAAGCAGCAGTAGTAGTTGTTCTAATTAATAATTATATATCCATTTTTCTGTGTATGATTGTATAAATAACATGATATATTCTTTTAAATGCCAACATATTTTCTGAGGAGAACTGCAGTAATGCCACTCATCTACCTAGAGAAAATTTTACCTGCCTAGAACAGTGTTCTGGTAAAATACCTGCTGTGGACAAATTTTTTACAAAAATAAAACTCATTAAGGAGTTTCAGTCTTAAAAGATATTTTCCAGAAACTCCTAATTGTCAAACAGACCCTGTTTATCATGAAACTCCCCAACACATGGCATGCATCAAACATGACCTGCGCACATCTAGGAAAGAAGCAGGACATTGAACAACAGCAGAAGATATCTCCCACAACAAAAACAACCTGCCCCATATGCAGTTCAAAATACAGAGTGCATCATCCAAAGAACCAAATAATGTTCCTCAAATTGCTTGGGTGAAACAACACGCTCACAATAACCTTGCAAAGACAGTCAATGAAGGGCACAGCAGCCCATGGAAGAGTACTTATCAGGAGTCAGCTTTGACTCCCATCTCCTCCCCTCCCCTCCCAGGGAGGCTCTGAAAAAGCCTGTAAAAGATGAAACAATTCCCACACCAACTGGGAACTACAATTCCTAACACTAGAGGATACTTACAATTATGTACTCAGTAGAGGCTCCGCTTTTATAGAACATCGCAATTTCCTTCCATTAACCAACAAAGTCCCATACATGATAAATTAGCTCTATCCTTTCTTGTAAGCCAGGAAGAAAAGTAAAGACACGGTTAACACCTCCATATAGACACAGATGCCAATTATCTATTACCCCATGGTCTAAGTAGCACAGCTAATTAAGTTAGAATAACTGTTTTCAACTGGTATTCAGTTTTAAAGATTGCTGCTTCTCTTTCAGATGGGAAAATCATATAGCCTTACAAGCTGCAAATTTTCTTTCAGAATATATTTTTTGGTCTGAGATGCTACTACTAGTCAAAATATTATAGACCGTAACAGCTAAAGTAGTACTGTTATTGTAACATAGTGCTACATAAATTTAAGAGACCTAACTGATCTGAAGATGTTAAAAACTTCAAAACACACAGCAGCAAGAGAGACATCTGTGGAAGTAATTTTAGGACAAATGGGAATGAAAGTAAATATAAACTGAGAGACTTACAATTACTATACTAGTCTGCTAACACACTAGGAAGAATCTAACAGATGAGAAGGAAAAAGTGAGAGCAAAATAAATTCTTACAGAAAAGACAGAACAGCTAAAAGTATACTCTTCAAGAAAAGAGCTCTTACTATAAGAAAAGAGAAAAAAATATATAGGAAGGAATAAGATTAAAATTAGAAGATAAAATTAGAGGATGCTAACAAACACCCATGCAACTGATGTCATCTACCTGGATGTGAATAAGGCATTTGGCTCTGTCCCACATGACACCCTGGTCACCAAACTGGAAAAACATGGACTTGATGGGTGGACAACTCGCTGGATAAGGAATTGGCTGGATGGTCACATGCAGAAAGTGGTGATCAAGGACACAATGTCCACCTGGAGACAAGTGACAAGTCATGTCCCTAAAGGGTCAGTGCTGGGACCAGTGCTGTTTAACATCTTTGTCAGTGACATGGACAGAGGAATCGAGTGCACCCTCAGCAAGTTTGCAGATGACACCAAGCTGTGTGGCACAGTTGACTTGCTAGAGGGCAGGGATCCATCCAGAGGGACCTGGACAGACTGCAGAGGTGGGCCCAGGCCAACCTCATGAAATTCAACAAGGCCAAACGTAAGGTCCTGCACCTGGGTCAGTGCAATCTTAAGCACAAATCCAGGCTGGGTGGTGAGTGGCTGGAGAGCAGCTCTGAGGAAAAGGACCTGGGGATCTGAGTTGATGAAAAGCTCAACATGAGCCAACAGTGTGCATGTGCAGCCCAGACAGTAGCTGTGTCCTGGGCTGCATCAAGAGCAGCATGGCCAGCAGGGCAAGGGAGGTGATTCTCCCCCTTTGCTCTCATCAAAGCCCACCTGGAGTACTCTGTGCAGTTCTGGAGCCCCCAGCACAGGAAGGACATGGAACTGTTGGAGCAAGTCCAGAGGAGGGCCACAAAGATGATCAGAGGGCTGGAGCACCTCTGCTATGAGGACAGGCTGAGAGAGTTGGGGCTTTTCAGCCTGGAGAAGAGAAGGCTTTGAGGAGACTTTATAATAGCCTTTCAATATCAGAAAGGGGCCTACAGGAAGGCTGGGGAGTGACTATCCACAAGGTCTTGTAATGACAGGATGAGGAGTAATGGTTTTAAACTGGCAGAGGGGAGATTTAAACTGGATGTTAGGAGGAAGTTCTTTTACAGTGAGGGTGGTGAGACTCTGGGACAGGTTGCCCAGGGAGGTTGTGCCTGCTCCCTCCCTGGAGGTGTTCAAGGCCAGGTTGGTTGAGACCTTGAGTGACCTGTTCTAGTGGGAGGTGTCCCTGCCTAAGGTGAGGGGTTGGAACTAGATGATTTTTGATGTCCCTTCCAACCTAAACCATTCTATGATTCTATGAACTAAGATTTATTTTATCACTACACTCCTATATTATGTTGCATATCTCAAGTAGGAAATTAAAATTAAAACTATGTACCCTAACTGCTGGAAATCTATGAAATTTATCTTCTGGACTTCCCAAGGTGTGATAAAAGAAAATTCAGGTTGGTTCCTGAAAACATGCAGGTGCCCTCAAAACGCTCGTCAGCAATGCTATTTGCTAAAATTACTTTCTCTGCTGCTGTCATTGCCCTTTCCAAGCCATTACATATACTGGTAATGTTGTCAGTGCCAGTTCTGCAATACTAAAAGAAAATTTCTCAGGATAGTAAATTTCTAAGAAGGGCAGATTTAGACTAAATGAAGTCAGTTATACTCCCCTCACTCAGACCACTACTCCCATTAAGATCTAATTAGTCAGCCAATTGCCTCATCCTACTTAAGATATTAAAGAAATGACTAGGTCATAAAATTCTCATAACCATTCATTTGTATCAGTGTATCTTTGCAATAGTATACTTCATACCCCCTGATGAATAACAGCACAAACTTCACTCTGCATACTGTGGAGAACTCCATTAAAACAATGTCATTTCAGTTTGAAATTGGTGTTGATCAAGCTGGATTATATAATATTTCAGAGCATTTTGGGAAACAGAAGCATTTAAAAGAAGGACAAGAGCAAAATATCTTGAGAATCCAGGAACCATGCTGATGTATAAATTAAGCACAAAGCAGGCTCAGACCAGAGCTGAAGTAGCTTTTAGTGCTGAGTTAAACCCCAAACCCCTCACAATTCACAAATAAATCTAGCATTTATTTATTTATTTATTTATTTATTTATTTATTTATTTATTCCTTTTCCCTTTTTCTATTTCCTGCTTCAGGGAAACAAAATTGACAGTCAAAAAGCTGAGCCTCCACCAAAGACTACACTAGATTTTGCATCATCAGTGCTGTCCTATTTTTATAAAATTGTATATACCTAATGACTTGCATACTAGTAGTTAAAAGGGACAAGCCTTGTCTATTTCAAACAGAATGACTGGTGAACAGCAGTTCTCTGCCTGTAATTTAGGCAGAGCACTAAATCCACCCACTCTAACAGCCTGACCTTAGCATTAATCTACTCCAGATGCTTTAGAGGAAGGAACAAGGGAGTCATAAGATACACACAATGGAAAAGGTAAAGTGGAGGTGGAATGAAAAATAAACAGTATGACAAGTTACAGTGGGAAAAGGTAAAAGAGAAAAAATAAAAACAGAAAGGCAGTTTTAAAAAATTAAGAAATACTGAAATCACTGTCATTTTAGAACTAAAAAGTTCTGTCAGCTTCCTCTACCTTTCTGCAAGTACTTAATAAAAACAACCTATCAGAGAAACATATGTTACAGCCAAAACAGAATTTCAGGATTGCTTTTTATAAATGCTAGAACTAAAACACTATCATTAATATTCTGAAATTATTGAAAGGTATTCAGATCCTATCTAAATAAACCACTTTGCAATGGGAAGAGAATATTGCAGTTACCATGAGGAAAACATTCTGGACATCAAAAATAAGGGGACGGGTTTTTAGTTTTTGGGGTTTTTTATCAAAAAGGGTGCAAAGTAAACCTTTCAAATCACTTTTAAAAGAGAGACTTTTTTTTCTCTTTGTTTGCTAGCTTACACTTTTTTTTTTTTTCTTCCACGTAGTAAGCTCAACACTACAGCAAGCCTCTTAGGATAAAAATATTTTAAGAACTATTCTTCAATTATCTGAAAATGTCACTAACATGTCACAGCTCAGCAGCAAAGGACATTAACACCTTCCAAAGGTGCTAGCAGTTGCTTTAGAGCATTCCAATCACCTGCTGTCCAACATGGCAAGAGGCTCCAGAACTGGAAAAATCTCAGCTGTTCCACAGAAGAGAGAATGCTCACCTTTCAGGAAGGGCATGAGTTTCACAAACTTCTTCAAGTTTTATCCTTCAAAAAAAAAAAAAAAAACCCAAACCAAAGCAAAACCCCAAACAAAACAAGAAAAAAACCAAGCTCAGATCTATCACAAAGCCACCACCAAAAAGCCCTCATAACTGCCTGTTTCTAAGTTTAGAAATACATATTTCAAAATTTAACTCGAAGGCTTTAATTCCCACTCAAAAAATTTTAACTTTAAGTAGAATTTTAAATTATCCTTTAACAATAGACATTTTAAAAATTGACAGCATTACAGAGTTAATAAAACATGATGACTTTCATCATAGATTTTTCTGCTAACAGTTACATACCTAAATTGTTTGCAAAGCCTCAGAAAATAAGTCTGAGTTTATCCTTATGCTTTTGCTCAAACTGATTATTTTTCTGATCAATAGCCATTTAAATGTCACTCTTCCAAGAATAAAAATGTCAACCTTGATTGTGTATTTATTTCATGAGATAGCTGATTTTCAGTTTTAACCTGCAACATGATCATATTTGTTCTTTGAGATTTCAGAACCACACAAGGAAGATAGTGCAAGAGACCAAGGAGAAAAGAAATCCTGAATTAAAACTTCGAATTGACTCAGAGCAGGTCAAGCATGAAAGTTTGATGCCAACCTGTTTAAGATATAATTTATAATCTATACCCATTACAAAACCTCAGAAAAGATGACACCTACACAAAGACAAAGCTCACTGTGCTAAGACTTCTGTGTAATAATTGTTTTAACTGATAATAAAACTATTATAATACAAAAGAAGGACTAAAGCACTTGCAGAGCATTTATGTTAGAGAATTTAATACAATCCTTACTAATACCCTTTTTCTGGTGCACCTGTATAGGAGAGAGTTCATAGAAATGTTAAAATTAACATTGTAATGGGAACTGTATCTCTGGATTTTATCATATTTCTAATGGTGCTGTGAGCTACTGATTAGAGGTCAGGATATCATAAATTCAAGCTTTATCCCTGGATCTGCTTGCAATGAACTCAGAAAAATCAATTAGCCACCCTTCAATCCAGTTTCCCAGTAGAAGGTAATAACACAGTTTCTACAGGGTTTTTTGAGACTTCTGATTAAAGTTTGCTGTTCTTAGTATTGCACATACAAAAATGACAATAATAGCATTAAATTAATTAGGTGAGTACAACTCTTCTTTATGCTTGCAATTCTGTATTCTTTCCAGCTCAAGGTACAGAGTGACTTTTATTCCTGACCTCCTTGAAGTACATAGGTCACATCCAGAAGCCAATAAAAATTGAGTTCCAGAAATTCTCTAAAGCACTGCTGATCCCAAATCAAGGAAAGGAAGCCTTCTCAAGGCATGGGCTCACCAGATTTATAGCCTAGACTCCCAGTCTTGATGGTTATTCAATGTTGGTGCCAGCCTTCATGTCCCCAGAGCTCATTGTGCTGGACTTGCTTTGAGAGCACTGAGTCATCCATTGAAGTTGTTTGAGCTTGCTGCTAACTGTGCTGCTCATTTTGCGAGGCCTTGTTTGTATGCCTTAGAATCATAGAATGATTTAGGTTGGAAGGGACCTCAAGGATCATCCAGTTCCAACCTCCTGCCATAGGAAGGGACACCTCTCACTAGAACAGGTCACTCGAGGCCTTATCCAGCCTGGCCTTGAACACCTCCAGGGAGAGAGCCTCCACAACCTTTCTGGTGCCTTGTTAGCCACCAAAAAGTTTTTACACTAAATCCATAACCTTTTCATATCATGCCTATGCATTCCGCTAGCTCTCTGCCTTGAGACAAGAAGAAGATCTGAACCTCACTTCTTCCTTCTTCATACTTTTGTCTTCACCTTTCACCCTTTCATAGTGTCTGATTAAAAAAGACAGAGAAACTGAGCAACTCATGTGGATGAGTGCTAGGTCACACATACTTCTACCGCAAAAATGATGCTTGGCGGTTCTGCTGTACATTTATACTGCATCTTCCTCTGCAATAACTCACAGTCTCAAACAAATGTGAAAGAACAGTCACCACAGGGATCGATGGGTGATATCACAGAAATAACGCAGACTAACACTGCCAGTGAAGCTAACATAACCAGCAGGCAGAATGGCTTCTTGAAAGCATAATTCCCTCTGCTTTACCAATAGGGAAGCAGAACTATCATGAAATAATAATCCTCACCCAAATCTCACAGGGCAAAAAATGCAAATGTTTTTAGATTAAATTTCCTGGGTTTGCAGGTGTTTCACCAGCAGTTTTGCCATACAGTGATCTATCTTGTTCTGTCTCAATCTTATGTGCTACATAAAAGAATCTGTACACATTAGTTAGAAAATTTTAAGTCAATACTGCAGCTGACACAGAGAAAATATATAAATATTTACATTTGGTGGTCCACTACATACTCCATTAAAATTTAAAAGTCCTAAATACTAAAGCAGCCTAAGTACATCTACATTGAAATGTTCATTGAAATGTTCTTTCCTCTTTTGTTCCCAAATATTTTCATATTTATATTTATTTTACCTTAATAAATGAAAAAAAAAGCAAAAAAAACCCCCAAACAAAAAACCCACAAAAAACAAATCCCACAAAGAAACAAAACAAACAAACAAACAAACAAAATAAACCACCTCACAAACAAACCCAGTCATTCATTTGCTTTTTTTTTTCAGGGCATGGATTATCATATTTTCTTCGTGTGCTTATGACAATTGAATTATTTAAAAAATAATAACAATAACAACAACAGAATGTAAAGTAAATGTGAAATATGTAATAATGATGATATTTTATGTACAAGGAAGAAAATAATAACCAATATTCAGGTGCAACGAAAGATATCTTGAAGTTCTTATATATTTATATTTCATATCAACACATTTTATTAAAGTTTCTAAACTATTTTTATTGAAAAAAAACAGTTGTATCTCATTGAAATCTGCAATTTTATGTTTTTACAACATACATGTATTTAAATGTACTGCAGGAAAATAACAGTGAAAATATCTCAGATTAAAAATTGCAATCAATCCCTTTACTGATTTGCTTGTTGTCCAAAGAAGGAAGCCAAACAATTTAGTACATTTTGGCTCCTACTGAACCCATGTGTCTTAGTGAAAATATTTCCTGAAATCTTTTAATGAGTTCACCAAGAATGGTAAAATTTAGACATTTTCAGAGAAATGTCTAGATATCAAGAACCAATGTTACCAATAGGTTCATAATTTGACTAGTTCTGAACTACAAGTCCTGACAAAGAAACAAGGGCTTCAAACCAGGGAAGAGTAGATTTAGATTGGATGTTAGGAAAAAGTTATTTACCAAGAGGGTAGTGGAACAATGGAACAGGTTGCCTGGGGAGGTGGTTGAGGCCCCATCCCTGGAGATATTCATGGTGAGGCTCGACAGGGCTTTGGGCAACTTGATCTAGTTGTGGATGCCCCTGCTGACTGCAAAGGGATTTGGACTAGATGACCTTTGGAGGTCCCTTCCAACCCAAAGCACTCTGTTATTCTGTGATTTTTCCCTAGAAGAGTCACAAAATGACACAATGTTCATATTTAAATATCAAATTTAAAAATAAGTTTATATTAAACTCCATATGAATGCAATGATACATTAATCACTTCCAGATTGACATTCTATTTTAAAGAGAGGAGGTTAATCAACATTAAAAATACTTGCATGTAGGTCAAAAGTTTATGTAAAGAATCCTTCTGATATTTTTCTAAAATAATGGAAAATTCTAATATCCCTTTGTAGCAATTGCCTGATTTGTCACGCACATTCAAAATCTTGGCTTACAAAAGATTTGGTAAGAATGATTTCAGGAAGTATTTTCTGCAGGTAATATGATTCAGAGTCTTTGCAGGGCAGAAGTTGACAAGGTGCCTACCATAGATTACCTGGTGCTTTTGAGTTACACTGGCCAGAAGCAACATTCTCTGGGGATAATTTGTCTTCTCCAAAGAACTTCATCTCATGGAAAAGTTATGTACCATGGTTACATTTTGTTATGCTTTTTATCTAAAATATTTAAATCCAGAATATTTTAGTTTCATTGCTCATTTATCCTAGGTCACCCCATACAGTGATATTGGTGATCCAGACCAAGGAAGGTGTATGGCTGAAAGCTATATAGAGGCGAAAGCAAACAAACGAAAAAACAACCCCAAAAAATTAGCATGAAAGTCTCACGGTTTGTTCTAGCTCCCCAAGTAACAAATTACACTCATTGATTGACTGGAATGATAGTTTCTATGTCCTCTTGTCTGGAATGATAGTTTGTATGTCCTCATTGATAGCAAAACGTATGTTGCCACATAACCAGGGATTTGTTCTGTTTTGCAAAAAGAAAACTGATGTAGCAGAGTTAATATCATGGCAGCTTTCAGAAGAATTTGCTGCACAATAAGACAGGAGCTCTATGTATTTGACAGAAGTTACAAGTTCTTTCTAACAGTGTAAATAGCAGATAGTGAAAATATACTTTCACAAAATAAAAGTTTAGATAATTGTAATGAAACACTGTGCTCTGATAAACTGTTACAAATAGGGTTATCCTTTGATAAATTACTTCTAAAAAAGTCACATGTTATTTCTTGTGAATAGCTTCTTTCAATCTTCCAACTGTCCACATTTTCATAATGGTGGAATGGATGTAGTCTCTTTTTTTTTTTTTTTTTAAATTTCTTTGAAACAGACCTGGTTTTCCTTGATAATTTAACATCCAGGGTTAAAATAAACTCTCTTAATAAATCTACTAAGGTTGTGGAAGTATTACTTTAATATTTGTCTGAAAGTAGACAGCACACTATTCATTCCTTTAAATAAGCCTATGTTGGCAATAAAAATCAAGAAAGAGAAATGTAAATGGTGGTGTAATGCCTGAGGGAATATTGAGTTCGGTTGTGAAACAATAAAATTTCTTTCCTTTGCAAATCTGAGATTAAAGGCTTGTGCGTTTTGAACAATAGCCATGAGTAATGCATACAAGTGACATTTTTATTGCATGAGATTCTCCTCATGCACATCTCTTATTTCTTCAAGATAATTGAGGCAATCAGCAAGGCAAAGACAACAGATCACATTGTTCTTAGTTTTAAACAGATAATCAATAGTCCAAGGCAATAAAATTAAATGTTTTGAGCTTTATTAAACTTTTGAGACTACTGGTGAGTAGCTGGAAAATATAACAACATTAAAAGTCAATTAGCATAACCATTATAACAAAATATTTGCTTTTCATTACACTACAATACTGAATTATAAAAGAAAATAAGTGAGCCTGTAAGCTTATTGTTACAGCCATGTGAGTATTATACATCCATTTAACACCAATAAGAATAAAAATGTGTAATGAAAATTTAGACTGAGGAAATCTGCATGAAAATACAGTCCTAGATTGGTCATATCAATAAAGTGAAGAAAACAAAGTTCAACTCATTATGTTGCTTTGCTTCAGTTCTTTTTGTGTTCCAGAAATTCCTAGGTGATTAGAGGTTAGTATTTGCTGTGTGTTCATGACCCACACAAGTCATTAAGGTATGCAAATAGTCCATTAATGTCTATTAATTGAAAATGTTCAGTGTTTGCAAGTAACCCATGCAATTAACCATTCTAATGATTTAACAAAAAATGTTTTTTTAAAGAAGCTTGCAGGTCTCACATAACTCTGAGATAACCAGTTGCATTTCTGTTTGTAGTTGTTAGCAGAAAAATATTAAAAGTGCTGAATTGACCAAGTCCTAGTATATTTAAGATTAAAATTAATTTTTAATTAAATCACCCAGTATAAGATTTTACTAAAAATTAAAGTATCCCAGAGAGGTTCCACTTTGTATACTCAAAGTATTCACAACTACATATTAAAGCTTTCATGAGTTTCAGTCTTCACAAGTTTATTTCATATGTCTGTAAGCTCAAGAACTGGAGCTTGTGAGTGACAAAGATTAATCGGTTCTAGGCAAGATTAAATGTAGTTATTGCAGCAACTATTCTTCTGTATCTTCTTTGTGAATCTAGTTCTTCAAAACCTCTGGCTCTTGAGAGATACTTTTATCCATATCTTGTGCAATGCTACATAATTCATAATACCAATAAGCCACATCAAAAACAGCAGTAGAGCTCTCTAGAGAGCTCTCATGAAACGGTGGTTATAGAGGGTTATATACCTTAGTAATTCAACACACTTTACAGCAACTCTGTCAAAGCACTTCCATCATGAAGATGTTGCTTTCTCTTTCTAGAGCAAGTGCCACTGCTGCAAAGTGGTGGTACAATATTAACCTCTTCATTCAAAACTGAAGCCTCGGGTACTACATCCAGTTCTGGTACCCCCAGCACAAGAAGGACACTGAAGTGTTTAAGTGGGTCCAGAGGAGGGACATAAAGATGATCAGAGGGCTGGAGCACCTCCCTAATGGGAACAGAGTTGGGGTTGTTCAGCCTGCAGAAGAGAAGGCTCTAGGGAGACCTTAGAGCAGCATCCTAGCACCTGAAGAAGGCCTACAAGAAAGCTGAGGAGGGACATTTTACAAGGGCTTATTCCAATATGATGGGAGGGAATGCATTGAAGCCTGAGGAAAGAAGATTTAGATTAGATGTTAGAAATAAATACTTTATAGTGATGGTGGTGAGAAGTTGGAAGAGGTAGCCCAGGGAAGGTAGTGTATGCCCCCTCCCTTGAGGTGTTCAAGGCCAGGCTGAATGAGGCCTCAAGCAACCCGGATTAATGGAGGGTGTCCCTGCCCATGGCAGGGGGTGTTAGAACTAGATGATCTTTAAGGTCCTTTCCAACTCAAACCATTCTGTGATTCTAGGATTCTATGAAAAGCAATACTTCCTAGACTACTCAATGAGTAAATAGCAAAATCTTCTTTTGACATAATTATATGGGTAGAAGTTTCAAGTTCATCAATTATGTAGGAACTATATTTGCATTACTTAAAACAAAGAAATGCACATCTTACTGATGAAAACATTTCTATTGACAATTTTCTTTGAGTAGACACCACTAATTCAGGTCTTCAGTCATGGTTCTCCTAGAGCACAACAGTACTTTAAAATAACTTGCCCCTCGCACACTGCAGTTCTGTGCTTATTCCCCAGTTACACACTTGAAGCTGTCTCAAGGCACAGAAAATTATTCAATTTCCCCTCACATACAAAATATTCACAGCAGAAGCCATCATTAGGATTAGCATTTTCATCATTTGTTGTGTCTGTGGTTTTAAGAAGGAATCTTATTTGTATTTTGGATATCACCATGGACTTTACATTACACTGCATTTTCTCCCTTGGTCTGGACATTATAATTTCTTACTGTCTCAGCCTCTGGGGATTCAGCTTGGCAGTATTCTTCACTGTTAAGTTTACCTACTGAGGCTCAGAGTGATTGTGTTTGACTCTCACTAGTCATTATTCATCTCTTCAGTTCCTTCACTTTGGTCTAACCTCTGAGGTTAGCCCAAATAGTCAATCCAGCAGCCTGCCTGGCTGCCACGGCTCTCTGGCTCTCAAACTAATGTTTGCCCTTGATCTTTTTCCAACATGCTGCCTATTACTGTTTGGGACACTTCCATTTCTTTCCTGAAAGTCATGGACTTCTAGTAGTTACTTTTAAAGGGAGTCTTAAAGTCTCCTCATACACCTGCCAGAGTTTCAGTTCTTGATATCCAGAGAGCTTCCTCTACCTTCTCAGTTGTCAATTCTCTTTCCTAACACAGAATAGCTATCATTGGTGTTGTCAGTGCTAACAGGCATTGGTTTTCTATCAGTCTCAGGGCTGACAGCTTTCTTGTGTATCTTTGCTGCAGGAAGAGTTGTGTATTTACCTGGCTTATGAACAAATGCCAGACTGCATCATTACCATTGAAAAGTTTACATGGGTGATACGCTCTTCCTAGAACCAGAGAATGGAAGGTACTTTCTCAGTTACGAAATCTGCATAGTTCTCTATTTCAGACAAACTTAGCTTATAGTTTTCCAGAAGCCTTCCAGGCGATTCTTCCCTTTGCCTTTGTGTCTCCTTGCTACACCAGCTGGCTCTTTTTAAATTTCCAAAATATTAAGAATGGCAGTAAGTGAAAGACAACAGAAAACTAACCACTGATTATTCTCTCAGATTCAGTTGTATTTCCTTTTCATGCTATTTGTCTTCTATTCCCAGTAGAAGGAAAAACTGTCAGGTTCAAACTGAGCAAAAAGCAGCAATAAGAAATGTCTATTCATTTTCTAGAGACTACCGTAAGAAAAGACATCAGAATGAATTATTATCTAGTGGATTTTTTTTTTCTCTTTTATAAAATCACAGAGACTTGTTATTAATTTTCTGACCATCCATAAAAACAACCAACCCAGTACCCAATATCGCCAATTATCATTCATTCTACCTGAAACTGACTTGTTGCAATATCTTCAAATTATAACAAGCTGATAAAAATATATCTTATGGACTTAATGAGCTAGTATCTTCACACAACTGGAAAATGTGGAGGCTTAACAAGCAGTATTTACATGAAGAAAGATAAGAAAACAGTGGTAGGAGAATAAACAGATTAATGTAGAATAATTAAACCCTCTTTTCTCTGAAAGCCAACTCTATTTAAAAAAATCAGTTCCCTCACCAAGACATACAAAAAAAAAGTGGCAAGATGATGCCCTTCTCCCACGCTAATATACACCTCAGAGTGGGCAACAGAAGAAACTCTCTTCTCTTGAACACTCTATCCTCATTGATCTGCTACTGACTTATTGAGAGAATTGTATTGCCTTTCATGCCACTTCAGTCCAAGTTCCTCTTTGCTTAGCCCTCCTTGCTTCACCACCTGCTATGATTAGATGCTCTTTTTACACTGTTTGCTCCAGTTAATGTCTGCACCTCTGCCAAGAGCTTGTGTTCCCTGACAAGAGCACATATATGAGCCTTCCAAATCCAAAGAGATCTTCAACAGTCTTTTTGGTACTTTTCCATGACCTGCACAATTGTATATAGCACTATCTTTGATTATTTACAGCCAGCTGTACCACTAAGATACTGCAGGTTGGCCCAGGCATGATTATGCTTACATAGAATCATAGAATGGTTTAGGTTGGAGATCATCCAGTTCCAACCCCCCGCCATAGGCAGGGACACCTCCCACTAGAACAGGTCATTCAAGGCCTCATCCAGCCTGGCCTTGAACACCTCCAGGGAGGGAGCAGACACAACCTCCCTGGGCAATCTGTTCCAGTGTCTCATCACCCTCACTGTAAAGAACTTCCTCCTAACATCCAGTTTAAATTTCCCCTCTGCCAGTTTAAACACATTCCCCCTTGTCCTGTCATTACAAGACCTTGTGAATAGTCCCTCCCCAGCCCTCCTGTAGGCCCCCTTTCTGATACGGGAAGGCTACTATAAGGTCTCCTCGAAGCCTTCTCTTCTCCAGTCTGAAAAGCCTGTTCTCATAGCAGAGGTGCTCCAGCCCTCTCCAAATGAAAAACATGGGTATTTAAAACAAATATTTAAATTAAAGCACATATATGAAAATACATGAAATTAAAATTAAATATTTCAGCCCTGTCATTCATATCTCTTTCTTTCCAGCTGCCCAGATAATAATTGTTGTCTCTGTATTTTCTGTCTTGAAAATACCTATTGCTTCTGTTTGGTATATCATTGAAATAGATTACTTTTGATTCACCAGGAAAAATATGCAGAAAGAAAACTTTATTCTTCTTTCATAATTCCTCCTAAAATTGAGAACCCACTCAGCAAACAAGTACTTTCCATATAGGCAAAATGAAGTCTGTGCTGTCCCCCCCGAAGTATTTGTTATTATAATAAGACACTAAATACAACACCAAATAATAATTGCAGAATTACAGAATGATCAGGGTTGGAAGTGACCTCTGAAGATCATCTTGTCCAACCCCCTGTCAGAGTAGGTTCACTTAGAGCAGGCTTCACAGGATAATATTTAATACTTCAATAGCACTGATGTACCAAGCACAGACCAAACACTCATTCAAACTTGTAATTATCAGTATCAAATAAAGAGGGAAGTAGATGTGGAAGGTAGAACATAAATTCTTCTGATGCAGTTAGCTGAAATAGATACAGAGCCTGTTTAATGATTTTGGGTTCTGGTAAACTAAAAAAAAAAAAACAACCAAACAAAAAAAAACCCAAAAAACCAATCCAAACAAACAAAAAAACCCCACCCTGAAAGTCTGTTCTTAAGATTCCTTCAATTAAAAAAAAATTATATGAAGCTAGCCTGCCACATGAAATTTTAAAATTATTTGCTCATGTAAATAACACATCCAAAATCACAGGGCTGAGCTCTGAAGAAACACCATATGAGTTTCTGCTACTGCCTGCAGGACTTTGTAACCATAGTACAGAAAATGTATTTCAGTGCAAAGAGAAAAAAAAATTAAAATGGAGACAGATAAAAAAAAATCCACAACAAGAAAACAAAACAAAACCAAACAAACCAAAAAACCCCAAACACTGCAGTGGTTCAGTACAGAATTTTTAATACAATAGTGGGTTAGGAATGGTTTGGCTGGTGACCAAACTATATTAATTTGCTTTAAAGGTGGTTTAGTGAGCCACTTAGAATCACAGAATCATAGAACGTCAAGGGCTCGAATGGACCTCAAAAGATCATCTGGTCCAGCCCACCTGCCAGAGCAGGATCCCCTATACAAGATCAACTGGAAAACATCCAGACAGTTCTTGAATATCTCCAGAGAGGGAGACTCCACAACCTCCCTGGGCAGCTGGTTCCAGTGCTCTCTCACCCTCACAGTGGAAAAATTCTTGCTCAGGTTCACATGGAACCTCCTATGTCTCACCTTCTACCCATTGCCTCTTGTCCTGTCACTGGGCCTCACCGAAAAGAGCCTGGCTCCATGGCACATTTATAAACATTAATGAGGTCACCCCTCAGTCTCCTCCTCTCCAAGCTAAAAAGCCCCAGCTTCTTCAGTCTCTTCTCATAAGGAAGATGTTGAGCTTAATCAGTTTGTGCCTCTGGGCTGGACTCTCTCAAGCATGTCCCTGTCTTTCTTGAGCTGGGGGCCCCAGAACTGGACACAGTACTCCAGATGAGGCCCCATCAGGGCAGAGAAGAGGAGCAGGAGAACATCCCTTGACTCATTAACCACAGTCCTTCTAATACACCCCAGAATGACATTGGCTTTCTTGGCCACAAGAGCACACTGCTGGCTCATGGCCATCCTTCCACTCACCAGGACTCTCAAGTCCATCTATTCTTCACTGTTGTCCACTTGAAAACTGGTTTTGTTTTTTCCCTTGGTACAGCACTTTGAGTCATCTTCAGAGAATTCCAACTCACATCTTTATGAAAAAATAAGCCATCATGATTCTCAGCTTTGATATTTCCTTCTAAAATGGCACTAAAATGGCATTTCCCAGGAAATATTACTCTCTCCAATGTTCTTCATGTGTCCAAGTCAGAGACGTAAGTTCAGGAAGCATTGCAAAATACATTGGAAGGCCTCTGCTAATTCGTAAAAAAAAAAAAAAAAGTTATATCTAAAAATCTAATTTTTTAGACAATACTATGGAAAAATCCACATATATATGAAAGCAAAAGGAAAAATTCCTAGATTCACATGTGGTCACTTTATAAAAACTCTGTACAAATCACAGAATCATAGAACAGCTTAGGCTGGAAGAGACCTTAGAGATCATCTAATCCAACTTCTTTGCCCATGGTCTCCAAGGCCCCTGCCATGGGTCCTTGAGTAACTAGGCCAAGTTACTCAAGGCCCCATTCAACCTGGCTTTGAACATCTCCAGGGAGGGGGAATCCCCAGTCTCTCTGGACAATGTGCTTCAGTGTCTTGGCACCCTTGTAGAGAAGAATTTCTTCCTCAGATTCAATCTAAACTTAATCCCCTTCAATTTAAATCCATTTCCCCTTGTCCTGTCCTATCAGTTGACACTCTTGTAAAAAGTCCCTCTCTAAACTTCCTGTAGTGCCAGGTTCATTCTTCACATGCAGGGCTGGAACAACACAAGCACATCAATATGATGTATAAAGTCAAACCCTTTATTAGTGACAGGATAGTTCTTTCTTAAGTGTTTTCTTATCAGACTAAAACAACGTGCTTAAATTCTGATTGGTAACATGAGTTCTGTGGAATGCTGTCCGTGCTAATCAGAAGCACACTAATTGGTTGGCATAATTAAGCACAGTCCCATTCATTAATGTTCATGATAACCTGTTATTCTCTAACCAGATGTTTCACTATCTCCTACCCCTTGTGGGAAGCAGCTGCCATGTTATGAGAGTCAGAGACCTGTGTTAGATTGTTTTCCCCAACGGTGTGAACCAAGGCCAGACTCCTCATTATTTTGCATTCCCACACTGTAAGTTCCCTTCAAGTACTGGAAGGCAGTTATAAGGTCCTCCCAAGGTGTTCTCCAGGCTGAACAATTCCAGTTCCCTTAGCCTATCCTCACAGCAGAGGTGTTCCAGTGCCCGGATAATCTTTGTGGCCCTTCACTGGACTTCTTTCAACAGATCTATGTTCCTCTTATTGTGGGGACACCAGAACTGGATAAAGTATTTAAGGTTGGGTCTCACAAGAGCAGAGTAAAGGGAGAGAATCACCTATCTTGATCTGCTGGCCACACTCCTCATGATGTATCCCAGGATATGGTTTGCCTTCTGGGCCATGTTGAGCTTCTCATCTATCAACATCCCTATAGTGCTTCTCTTCAAAGCTACTTTCTACCCAGTTTATATTTGTGCTTGTGATTGGCCTAACCCAGGTGTAGGACCTTGCACTTGTTGAACTACAAGTGGTTTGCACTAGCCCATTTCTCAAGCCTGCCAAGGTCTCTTTGGATGACATTCCTTTCCTAGAATGAGTCAACTACACCACACAGCTTGGTGTCATCGGCAAGCCTGCTGAGGGTACACTTGTCAAAGATATTGAACAGCACTGCACCCAGGAGAGACCCCTGAGAAACTCCACTAGTTACTGGTCTGTGCATGGACCTTGAGCCATTAACCACAATGCTTTGAGTGTGGCCTTCTAGCCAGTTCTTTATCGACCCATCAGGTTCATACTCCTCCATCTTAGGATGTAATGTGGGGTAGCACCAAACACATTGTACAAGTCCAGGTAAATGATGCTGGTTGCTTTTTCCATGTCAACCAGTGCTGTGACTCTGTCCTTGAAGACATACAGAATTGCTGCCCATGAAATGTTTGTTAAATGAGTATAGTGGTTTAGTGCAAGGGCTAACCTGCCTGCTCCCCCAACACAAAAGTGAGAGGAAAAGTAACACACAATGCTGAGGACTGAGATAAAGAGATAAGAGTATAATATAACATAAGATATCATAGGCACAAAGAGTAATTACCTTAGCTAATAATCTCATTAATCTAATAACATAATACATTATTACCTTAGCTCACCCTATTTGCAGAAGAAGCACAGTGAAATGCACAGTGAAATACACAGTGGGGAACAAAAAAAATCCCCAAGCATTAAACAGAAAACCAAAACCAGTAGCTAGCCAACTTCCAATCTTTCTGCTGCCATGCATCCACGGTGAGAGGTAACACCCAAGAAGCCAAAACCCAGAAGTATCAACCAGAACGGGAAGCCTCCCATGTTGTAATCTGAATTTCAAGCCACAAAATGCTTTGCTCTGGTTAGCACTTTCATTTTTGAAGCTGGCATTACTGCAGCATGGTGTGAATAACAGCGGAAGTTCAACTCAATCCACGGCCATGAATTTTGCAGAATAGTCATAAACACTTTAAATTAAGAAACCTTTTCCAATTCTTTGTTAGTTCCTATTTAATCACCTAACAAACCTAGGTTCTGAGAAATCCTCATATGTATTTCATTCTCATCCTTTAAAACATATTCATAGTCCAGTTGAGCATCTTAATTTCTTTCCTTGTCCTTTTTGTTTCCAGTTTATATCATTGCTTCTAACTCTTTACATAGGGCTTATATATACCTCAGAAAGACCTTAGGTTATGGTACATATTTACCAGATTAATGGAAATCTTAACATAAACTATACTGAACCAGTTTAGCCAAGATAACAAGCTTTTCCTTTCCTGCACAATTTAACCTATTCTCAACTACGGCACTCCTTCCACAAGAACTTTCCCACGTTCCTCAGCATCTTCTCCCTGTTATTTCCCTCTCATAGATCTCTCTCACTGTTTCACAAAGGAAAAGGAAACACCGGCACACATCAGCAGTGACTTAATGAGCATTTTCCACCAGGAGTTTGGTTAAGGAAAGGCAGACCCTTGCTATCTTCTAGCTTTACTCTTCCTATGTGCCATATGGTATAGCTGAAAATAAATTCCAGGTTTTGAAAGGGAGATAGGGCCTGTAAAGCTAGCTCCCCACAAAGAGCCTCCCATCCACACCTGCCTTCCCTGTTGCCAATAGTAATTTTTCCCTCTCTATCAAAACATAGGGTTGTTCTTTGCTCTTTAAACAGATCCTGAAGCTAATAATAAATTAAAAAAACCCCAACCACTTTCCATTCAAAAAATGCTTTCTGTACAGAAGAAACGTACAACCCACAATGAAGCACAGCTCAGAAACAAACATCAAAATGATGCAGAAGCATTGCAGCTGTACTAGGGAGATGTTTTTGAGAGAAATTCAAACTTCCTTTTGAACAGTTGAAACTTGGATTTTCTAGACTTCAACTTTCCAATAGAAAGCTAGAATTTTCTCAAAAAAAAAAAAGGTTAAATATTTAATTCCCTGCCCAAAATATTGCTTTAACAAAACATTATTGGCCAACAGCTAAATACATACATAGATTCAGAAAGAATTTGCTTCTAAACTTATCATAGTTTCACTGAAAATTTTTATGTTTTTTCTACTTCTGAATAACAAAAATATGAAACAAAGTAGGACTTTATTTTATACTCAGCAGCAAGCCTGTTGACATAATTACCCTGTATTGTAGCTTCTCAGTACATCCACACAATGCACACTTAACCAAGATTTTGATTAATTATATTGAGTTTCTGACGAAATCTCTTCTGCCATACATACTTAGGGGCATTTCAAATATAATCAGGTGTGGCTGAGATGAGTCATCCTTTACACATCATTGATTAGCAGGGTGCATGAGTGCAAACAAGTCAGTCTGCTTACTTTCCATTAACTTTGTCTCATGGCTTGTCTACCCAATCAGATCCTAGCAAGTATAAAAATAACAGAGAGAAAATGGCTAGAGTTGTCACTCTTTCTGCATTCCTTCATCTCCAGAAAGAGCACAGATGGAGCTGAAGGGCAACCTTTGCTTTCTAGAAGTGGCAGCAGGAGATTCATACATGCCTGTAGGGAATGGAATGACTAAAAGTCAGCTGCTCTGTGACTAGCTGGAGTATGCAAACTCTGTCATCAGGAGAAACCTAATCCTGAACAACAGAGATCTGCAACGGTGGAAACTCATACATACATCTGATGCCCTGTATCATTATAATAAATATTGTGTATGGTTTCTATACCGTTGCTTCAGTTTTTAATTGAAACCAACATTATCTACATTCTATAACAAAGAATTGTGCCCTTTGGACTTCATATCTCAACTTGCCTTCAGTATTTTAAATTGGAGAACAATCGTCCAGGTTTCACCTAGTATTGGAAGCTGGGCTGACCAAGTATTTTTCTTGGCTCTTGTTTCAAACAAATATGCATGTTGTCATGTTGAATCAATTTTCTTCAATCTCCATTCTCCTCTTCATTTGCTAATATGAAAAGCTTCTCTCTGGAACTTAACTTTCCTCTGACAAACACTTTGAAGTTCTTAATCTCTCCCACGCTCTTTGAATAGCACTAATTCATTTAACTTTTCCCTGACATTATCTTTTCCTTGCAGCCTTCACTAAATGGATATATGTTGCTTTCCCATTTTTCACTATTTCTTCAAGCTCATTTTGACCTTCAGATTTTGTGCACGCACCACTACAGCACATAGGTTAGTCTTTGCATTTTATATATTTCTTAATTTGTTTATTATTGAGCTCTCAAAAAACCTTAGGCATACAGCAAATAGAATGAGCATCCAATGGTCAGGTCTCAAATTCCACAGAGCTATAGCAGAAAACACCCAAGTAGTTATTTTCTTCTCCACATTCAAAAAAGCAAGAATAGAGAGCTCTCACTTCCCCCAAATTTATGAATCCCGCTTTCCTGTGTTTCTGTTCTGCATATAACAAAATGAGAGTGCACTCTTTAGCCCTGTGACATTTTGTTAATCCAGGAGCAAAAGGCAGAACACAGCTGATCCTGAAATTGTGGACTTTGGTCCAGAACCATGTCAAAGCATGGATACAGAAGTCCCATTGATGGGTAGAACGGACCTGTGGTGCATGCACAGCAGGTTTGTAAAGTTGCAGTGATTCGCAAATACAAAGTGACTTCACACTACCTGCGCAGTGAGACCTAGCATAAATGCTATACAGAAGTGCAATTCTCCTTCAGATGCCACTGCTTTGGTTACAGAGAACATTTATAGAGTTAAGGGTTCCCTTATGGTTAACTGCACTTCTTCAGCCTTCTACAAAGTGTTAGTCGAAATGCTTTCCACTCTCTCTCGTCTCAGACATTCTTAGAAGAGACTGCAACTGTACAGTAGAGATGGGCAAAGCCATGTTACAAGCCTACTGAAAATACCGAATCTCTTTACTAACTGCAAGCCTAATAGCAGTATTTGAAAAAAAAAAAATGGTAATAGCTGCAGCCATTCCTACCTCTTGACAGCAGGGGTCAATCAGACTGAAAGTGTCTCTGGCTTTGAAATAAAATGATCACATAGAGGGCTAGGTACATGACTGCATAAGGGAATGGGGTGCTGAACGACTGTTCCTTTTCAATTATCCTCCTTTGTGTACTGTAACAAAGACAACTGCCAGCTTGTGTTGCTTGAAATCAGTATTTAAACCTACCTTTGTCATGTTGTTATTATTTATTATTGTCTACTCTTAGTTGTAAGCCAATGTTTCTGTTTAATGCAGTATAATATTTATACATATATTGTTTTGTGCTCTTTCTCTTCTAGCCATTTTTGCAGTCTCATTTTAGCATTTTTTAATTATCTTTTCTCCATTCCATTCACTTTCTTGCTACATTTTCTGACAATTCACCACTAGACATGCTGGGTATTGGACAGGACAAAATACTTGAGAAAAGTCCAGCCCATTATTCTATCAGAACCTTAAAATTCAGTTTCACACTCACATATCCTTCAGAGACAATTTTACCATTTTCCTTGCAAAATTTCTCTGCACTAACTTTCTGTCTTCATCAGTATGTTCTTTCTGACAGAAGACATTTCTTGCTCTTATATATTGGAAAGGAGGAAAGGGAGGAGTCCCTATTTTAAAAATTGTTTCATTCAAAAGTGATGAAATATCAGTAGTCTCTTGGACTTTTCTTCAAATAGACTACAAAACACAGATAAAGTAAGGATGAAAATTAAATGCAAGGCAAGAAGGGGTTTAATATGGATGGCACCTGGTGAGGTTTCATGTTACTTCTGCAAGAGCACAAATTCTGCTGTTTCACTACTATGCTCTAGCAATACCTACATATTTACAAGATATACCTTGCTCTTAAATCTTTTCAATCTCATATGTTTTCTAGTTACTCTTGCACTGGGAAAAGGAAAACAAGTTTGCCAAATGTGTGTAATATTTTTCCATTAAAATGTTCAAAAGAAATCCTAAACATACCTCTCTGCAACTGGGTGTATGTACCGGTTGCCCTTCATTTGCATCTTCGTACCTGAGATGTTCACTGAAGCTCATCATGAGCCTGTTTCTTCTCAGTTTTACTCAACTTTTAATAGAATCCATACTTCTCTTAGGCAACATAATTACATTTCCACACCAAATTATCCTTACAAAGTGTTTATTATCTACATGTTAAACTATACTATGAGAATATTTCCATAGATGAAATAAGTGTCATATCTGACCAAAACTTTAGATCAAAGGGACAAGTCTGTCCATTGTCACTGATTTGGTGTCAGGTTATTACAGAGTGCTCACACTGAAGGTATGCATGTAATTTGCTTTTATACACTACTTTATTTTTTTTCCCCTATAAAAACATATATGCCACCTTCCATATGGGAATGCGTGCTTTGCTGATTACTGCATATAAAAATGTAATGCTAATATATGATGGTCACAGCTTGCTTTACTATTGCCCTAACAAGCCGTATGCCCACATCAACTCCAGTAAGCACACATTATTTTCCAAGGACAAGTTGGAAACCTACAAGTGTCATCACATATATGGACCTTGGAAAATATCCAAGGGCAAACTATTCCAAAACACCTTTGTCTGGGAAGTATGTAAACCAAGGAGATTCTTAGACATCTAGAAGGCATTGTAATTTATTATATCAGTAATGTTACCTATTTACACTTAAATAGCATGCATTTACGCATAATACTGCATGAATCATAGAATCACAGAATGGTACGGGTTGGAAGGGACCTCCAGAGACCATCAAGTCCAAGCCCCCTGTCAATGTCAGATCATCTAGGGCAGACCACACAGGAATGCATCCAGACTGGTCTTTAAAAGTCATTATAATTATGTACAATTGAGATTTACTTATATACTACAAATAGATGGCTAAATACATTATATACAGCCTTGCTTATACAATGCACTATATATCTATCAGGCATAAATACATGCAAATAAGGAACATATATGTATAAAGATATTATTATCATACTTTGGTTAGCTTAATGTTTTATTTGCTTGTCCTCCATCATGCTATTAGCTGGAGTGATAATTGATCAAGCAATTGCATTTTAATTGTGGTAATAGACCAGCATTGTGATTCATTCCTCTGGTTTCTTTCACTACAAAGTAATCATCTTCACTCAGATGTTTAACCACCCACCCAATTTATCTATTAAAACAGTTTCATGGCCATATTTCATTAATCTCCATAGACTCTACCACCGGCATAGCAATTTCTCTACTTCACACAGTAATTTCTTAATTGTGATGGTGTTGGTTATTGCTTCTGTAATTTGCACTTATACTAAGCTACTACTTCTGTTAAATTTGGAGGTAATGCCACTGATTTTACATCATTTTGTTAAATAAAATATGCCTGAACATGTCCTTGTTTAAACTGATGTTAATCAGGAATCTCCTCAAGGTTATGACAGCAAATGTAAGGCCCATGGAAGTTGCAAGCTATGAGAGGTGAGAAGTGCATCTTAAAAACGGGTAAGCAGAACTTGTCTTAAGCAGACCTAGAAAGAAACAAAAACAATACAGTGAAACAAAAAAATGGTGTAAACTGCAATCAAATGCAAATCCTTCCCTTACAACTTGTATTTACTAGTGCAATAGTCACCTGTTTTCAAATTAACATAACTTAAACCTAAATTTCCTCTATTTAAAAAGAAAATAAAAAGTGTAGGTGTATACAGTGATAACTAAAGAGTATATTCATAGAAGCATTTTATTAATTATTCTTGTATACCTCCTTTGAGAACAGAAGTGCTACTGTTTGGGGATATACTTGTTATCTGAGTAATACCCAGAAAAAAACAGCAAGAGAATTCAAAGAACAAAGAGTTAGAATCTTCTGCCAAAAAGATGCAAGGTCTTAAATATGCAAACTATTAAGCAGATCTGAAATCCAGCACTGAAGACATGATTTCTAGCTCATCCTGTAGTATTTATCTTGTCAGAGGCTACAGACATACAAAATTGCTAATTCCCTCCTGCCTGCCCTGTTGCTCTCCTCCAAGGTGTGCAGAGTACTTAATTCAGTCAATGATTCTGCTGCGACTATTCATTCTCAGAGTGCAACAGTTGATTAAACACTTTCATTTTCCCCCATGTTTTGTTTTAGTTTGTCTCTTTCTACCTATTGACCTGGTGAAATAATGCATGTTACCTTGAGCTGTACATATGACTTTCCACAAATATTTTTAAAAATACATTTGCAATAGTGTCAGTATTTATGGAAGTAGCACTAAACCTTGACATGTTAAGATCACCCTACACACCTTTTGAACCACGTCCCCTTGTCTGTGATTTCCACTCCTCTGTATAGGACATGCAGGCATATTTAGACCCTTATCTGCATTATGCATTGCGATATTTTGCAGGCTTTATATCTAGATAATCTTCATACACTATTTAAAAGACTTCATTAAATACTTACAGCTTTAAGCCTATTACTGCTTATCATCTGAATGTATGCTTAATATATACTGCATATTATCTACAAGACAGTAACAGTTTAGCTATGTGTGATACTCTTGCACATTCATGCAAGTTCTCACACTGTTTTCAGTTTGGCTGACCTATGTCATCATAATCTCACTTTGACTCTTCATTTAGCAGTCAATATATAAATGCTACATCAGGGGTTTTTTTTTGTTCATTTCGCTGCCTGGAATTTCCAATTGGATATTTTCTTTCAATCCAGTGCTTTCTTATATCCAACAAGGACAATGATTTGATGACTGCAGACTTGCTGTCTTCAGAAAGAGAAAAGAAAAATTACCTTGATAATTATTTTTTTTCCCACCCTACTTTTAAAATTAGGAATAAGTCGCTTAATGTTTAAGAATGTTTATTTACCCTCTTTGCACAGAGAGGCCTTGAAAAGCCATAACTTGAGAAAGAAAAAGCACAGGTAAGCAAAATCCAATGAAGGATTGAATACAGAAGGAACTACAAAATTATTAGAGAATGTGACAGATAATAGCGCAGGAACAAAAAACGTGCTATAGACAAATAAAGCCGTGTTCTTAAAAATCAGACACATTTCTCGCGCTAGACTGCACAACTGCCCTGCAAGAGCAGCTATGGAAGGGGAGATGGCATGACATCCATTTATAATGTGGCCTTCTCCTGCTTAAACAGTGCAACATGTATTACAATACCCGAGGTAACGAATCAATTAAGCGGGACTCGGCCCCTGCAGCCGCCCTCCTATCCTCTCCTCTTCTCTCCTCCCTCCCGCTCTACCATTCCCCCAGACCGTGCCCTCTCCCGAGCCGCTCGCTGCTGCTCGGCTTTGTAGTTTCTCCGCGCCGGAGCAGTAGGACCCAGGGGCCCTCCGCGGCCACCAATAGACGCTGCTATTTGGATCTATTTGCATGCAATGCCTCCTGCTCTGCACATTAATAGTAATACAGATAACGGGTCTGAAAGAATTCTCTTCTGAAGAAGGATTTGATTTTCCAGAGTCCTGATACTGGGAAGAAACCTGGGTTCATCCCCCTTTTTATTCAAGTCTCCCGAACCGCTTGTCGTCTTAACCGAGCTCCCCACCATCTCTCCGTTCATCCAAACACATAGAGGTATTCTCGCTCCATGCAAGGAAAGTTGCGAAGGGCTGTCTGGATGATGGAACTGCTACTTTTCTGAGAGCTTTCTGATCTCGGAGGGTAAGTCACCCAACTACCAAAGTAGCTACCAGTGCAGGAGCCCGGCCGGCAGCCGCAGAGAGGAGGTGGCCGCTCCGCACTCCGCCGCGCTTCGGCACCGGCTCCGGGCGCGGCAAGAGTTTCTCGGAGGCGCCTGGAGAGGTCACCGAGGGAGAGCCCGATGCGAAAGTAGCGAGTGCGTGGAGGGAGCGGTCCAACAAGTTTCTGCGCAGGTAGCGGAGGCGTGCTTATTGTCTGTAAAGTTGCCGGGGCTTCCACGGGACGGCGGGCCCTGCTTCGTTGCCACTCTTTGGCTCGGTCGTTATTAACAAAGAAGTTTAGCCGCCCCGCTCGCTGCACCCACCGGCTCCTCAGCCGATCTCAGGGTGCCTTCCAGGTTGGCCTCCCACCGCCGCCGCGAAGTAGGGGTGGTGAGAATCCGCCCCGCAACTTCTGGCGGGGCGGACCCCGCAGCGAGCCGGTCGTGGTCAGGAGGCTGGGGGAGAAGCGCCGGCTTTGTTTTCGCCGCTCTGGCAATAACCTTTTCCCTTCTCTTGGGGATGCTGCCGCCGGGAAGCAGCTCTGAGGGGAAAAGCTCCTTCCTCTCTTCTTTCCCCGCCAGAGCTCGATCACCCGCCGGGCGGACGGGCAGAGACCGAAATTCAACAAGAGATGGGGGTGATATGCATACATATATATATATATATACACATGTATGTATGTATGTGTATGTGTATAGATATATAAATATCTGTAGAAACGGAAAGCGGCAGCACGGGAGGGGGGCTGTGATAGCACACCCGCAAGTGCTTGCCTGGGTCCTTCTCCCCAGGGGCGCTGCGGCGCTCGGGGAGGTGTGTGTAGGGAGGGCAGTCCGCGGCCTCCTCCCCGCACAAAGGAGGGTTCCTGGCGCGGCGGGGGTGGAGGAGGGAGGTCTCCGGCGCCGCTGCAGCAGCTGCTGCAGTGCCGCAGCTCCGCACCGCCCCCGCCCCGCGGGGCAGTGTCCCCGCCGAGGACGCTTGGTGCTGTGCGGCTGGCGCGTTACCGCGGCCCAGCCTGGCCAGTGGCGGGGACTGAACCTTGCCCCGCGCCCGCCGGCGGCGGAGGGCAAGCGACCTCCACCCGCCCCGGGGTGGCGGTCGGGGCTGAGGGTGGCGAGGCTGCGGGGCGAGTGGTCCCACTTATCCTCATCGCTAGTTCCAGGCGCGTTTTGGTCGCGCAGAAGGGTGAACCGCAAGCAGCTGCAGCTGTTTATATGCAGTGTCGGCAGCAGCGGGGCTGCCGCACCTGGGTGTGAAGCTATGGGGAAGGGAAAAAGAAAAAAAGAAGAAAAAAAAAAAGGCGAAATATTTATATATGGGAAGTAAAAACGCCATTAAATTTACGTTTTTGTTGTTTTTTTTCTTGAAATGTTGAAGCTGAATTTATGTATGCTTGCTGGGATGCTAGGATATGTTAAGGTTAATTAATGATTGCTGACTCAAAAATGGATGTAAATGGGCATCGAATGTCTTTCATTTTAATTTCACTTGCTCATGTTTCACATTTTAATCTCAGAAAGGAAATCTGTAAAGTTGCCTGTTACTCTGAGTACACTGAAAAACTTAAGAGGCACCTTTTTGGAAACACAAACAAACACCATTTCTTGTGCCATACCTGTGTTTCACTGATGTGTGAATAGCAGAGACAGTTCTCTAATCCTAGACAATTGTGCCATAGGTACATGTTGAGGTTCAAGTGATAGGCAAGAACTGGCATTTGAGTAGGCTTGTTATGAAATTGAAGTTCATACTCTTCATTGAAGGAAAAGAACCCTTTGTTGGAGGATGCAGTTTGAGGATAAAACAGGTTAGGAATGTCCTGTTAGATTATGGAGTAATAAAGCCAGTCCCCAAGCGTGATGTATGACTTTTTTTTTTTTTTTCTCCTTTTCTTCATGTGTCTTTTATTTGTCTGTATTCATGTTTTCTGCTTACATCTTACTGTAAATTCCAGGGGCATTAAGCTGCTTTAAACAGGCTGTAAGAGAATGGAAAGAGAACTAGCTTTTGCTGATTAGGGACAGGGAAAGATGAAAAAAGCAAAATTATTCTAGTGCTTCTCATTGCTTTTAAATCTTTCAGAAAACACCACCAAACTTCTGCAAATTGTATAGCAATTGTGTCCCATACCCCTACAATAACCCATTCCTACAAGCATTTTTAATACTGTGACTGACACCCAGAAGCTGTACTGATTTCCATAAGAATCCTCATAAAAACAAAGGATGTCATTGTGGCAATGTGAAACAGCTTGGTGACTGTTAATTGGCTTTTTAGTCAGTGAAAGGGTATTTAATTCCTTACCTCTTGCTTTCCTTGGTGATACTGAATCCCCAGTATTGCATATTGACAAGCTAAATATTGGAGAAATGAGTACTCTATACCAGTTTTGCAATAGGGTGTCTGCAAATGTCTTCACTAAGGCATAAACAAAAAGTTTATTACAGAGTGACATAAAATTTTTAAAGACAACTAAATTCGCAAGAACAGGGTAAGATACTTGAATTCTATTGCTTTGTTTTGTTGTTTCATCTATTCCTGTGGTTTAAGCGTGGTTTTTTTTTTTTTGCTTTTAAAATTTTTTTCCTCTCCTCTGCTTTTGGATTTGTCACATTGCCTTTTACTGTAACCAGATTTTGGACCATGATAAGCAACATAATCCACTTGGAAGTGAAATAGAAAAAGTATATTCTTCAACTAACTTTTCAAGGCCCATGTGCTCATCTGGACTTCAGCCTAGACAATCGAGGCAAATGTGTTAACCACAGAAGACTTGGAGGTTTTTTTGAGTAAATCGTAGAAAATTTTAGTGTCTATAGATGAGCAAGTGCAATATCCTTTTCCTGTGTGAAGTACTATGTAGAACTGAGTTGCAAAGTCTTTCCTTTTTAATCTGGCTTTCCTTGATTTGTTTGTCATGGCACATTGCTTAGGTATAAATTTTGCAAACCTGGATAGTTCAGTAGATATGTGTGTAAAAGAGGAGAAGTTTGAAAAAAAGAAGGTGGGCAGAAGAAGGAATTAATATATTCTCGACTTTATATGAGGAATTTCATGGACAGGGATCCTTCTAGTGTGGAATCACTTGTCAAGCAAAGGTGTCTTTAGGTCAGAATGTGAAAGTAATTTTGTTTGCCCATTTTTTTCACTTAGCCTTTTAAGTGTGTTCTGTGCCCATCCAGCAATCAAACATCCAGCAATCTTGTACTGCCTTGCTTAAAGCCAGAGTTGGACTCCTAAGTAGCAGGTGACAGAAATTATACTTGCAATATGTTAATCCATTGAGGCTACAAAACTGTGCTTGTGAAAGAAAAAGAAGAATTTAATAAAGTAGGCTTAAATTTTACTTGTTTTCATATGCATATCTTCTCCAGTTAGCCTCTTTTTCAGCTTAAAATACCATATATTTTTAACATAGATTATATGTCCTTGTGCTAATATGCTTCTGTACGCCATTTTTACTTTCCTACTTACATTTTTGTTACGATACAAGATTAGGGACTTCAAGTATTTGGATCTTTCCCTCTGAGAAAAATAAGAGCATAACTGCAGGTCAGGACTGAAGTCACTTAATAGCATTGTTTGTGAACACTTTGTGTGTATTAGTTAAGAGTGATGGAATTAAAGGTTGGGCAGGTGCTTCATTCAGAGGAAGCTTGTGGTCTGATGTTCTTTCTTCTTTCTGCGTTCCATAATACTGTAACTTGGAGAAGAGGAAGATGAGGGAAGACCTTATTGCTCCCTACAACTACCTGAAGGGAGGTTGGAGCGAGTGGGCAGACAGCCTCCTCTACTTCGTGGCTAGTGACAGGACTAGAAGAAATGGTTACATTTTGCACCAGGGGAGGTTTAAGGTGGATACTAGGAAATACTTATTCACTGAAAGGCTCATCGAACATTGGAATGGTCTACCCAGAGCAATGGTGGGGTCACCAGTGGCATGTAGACCTGGTGCTTAGGGACATGATTTAGTGCTGACCCTTAGTGCTGGGTCAAAGGCTGGACTAGATGATATTAAAGGTCTCTTCGACTAGATAGTCTGTGATTCTGTGAACTCAACCATTTAAATGGATTTGCATCTGTATTTGACAGTATTAGAGGGAAATGACCTCTTCAAGAAAACTTAGAAAATTCCAAATTTCTAGGCTACATCACATACTAGAAATATGAAGAGAAACATTGTGTGTCCTTGTCTGCAATTCTAGTATGACATTCTAAAAAAAAAATAAACAAAGGAGAGAAAATGAGAAAATTAATGAGGCTATAACCCCTCAAAGAATTGTAAGGCCAAGAAGCATACATGGCTTGAGCACATAAGCTAAACATACAGCAGCACCATAAAGTTTCAGAAGATTTAGGTAATCTTTACCCAGCACACTGAGGGACATGATGAAATACTCCCTCCAATCTACGAGAGACTTAACAGATAGAATGTGTTTCACCTGTTATATACTATCTAAACTGCTCTGTCCATATTTTTTTCATTCTGTATCTATCTTCTAATCATTAGTCCTATCAGTTCTTTCTCCCCATCATCAATTTGTACTCTGTCAAAGGCATCAGTCCTTTGCCTCAATTAACTCTCTGTCCTTCAGACTTCTCATTAACCTGTCCTCATCCTTCTTGAAGTTCAAGTATGTACAATTCTTCCTTCTCTGACTGTTTCTGTGTAACTTCTTTAAGGTAATTTAATTTTGTTTCCAGTCCTGTATCATCTTCTCTTTCTGCAGATATTTCCAGGTCTGCTCCAGGTTTGCCAAGTCATGAAAATTTATCACATTTTCATAAGGTAAATTTATTTTGCCAAGGTGTCACTTAACTTTCTCCTTCATCAGTAGAGAACACATTGGATATATTCCTCTTTCCATACTGATCTCTTGCTCTTCAGTCTGTGTAAGCTGATTCTTAAACAAGTAAAATGAACATTGCAGGAGAGGGACAATGAGTTGGTAGGAAACAGCAGCATGATTTTGTAGCCTACTGGTTGCTCTCAACCAAGGGGAGATATTCTAGTCAGTCTCCAAACAAATACTATGGAATTAGAATGTTCAAGATTGATCTTAAGGAGTAGCATCCAAATCCCAGAGAGTCAGTCAAATGCTCAATTTCCTAGGCCTCAGACTTTGCTTATATTCTATTTTGGCGTGCGTGTCATCCCTTTGTCCTTGCAGCTTGTCATAATAGGGATGGAAGATGCCACTTTCCCATCTTCCCTGAACCATAACATAGAATAATATTAAATTAGAACTGAGAAGGTATCTCCACTGGAAAGATAAAAGATGAGACTTGAATTGCTGGCAAGAATGTAGTTTGAATTGTGGTCCCTTACTTCAACATGAAGTAATTCCTGCATGATGGATCATTCATTCTTTTTCTCCTCAATATTTTGAAGTAAAGAAGCTGCTATAATTTCTGTTGTAGTGCATGCTGCCTGGTTCTTCATTCTTCTCAGAGCACGGGATTTTCTTCCAGCTAAAGAGTGGCACTAAGTTCAAAAGCTCTTTCATTTTGTTTGTGTATTGCTGTGTGGTTAATCTAAGTTCTCTAATAGAGTAAGTTCTGCATCATCCCCATCTCTCTAAGAAAAAAAAAATCCAGCTGAAGTGAAATACATCTTAAGTAGCAACTGGCATGAAGCTTTTACTATGTAACTTTCTTGAATGTTGGTGAAATGATTTGTCATTAATTCTACCACATGCTCTAGATTTCCCTCTCAGAGCCCGTGCTTGAGAAAAGAAATTGTTGCATGGGGCACAGAAAGTGAACTTAAGTGTGTAACAAGAAATCTTTTCCATTCCTAAAACTAGCATAAGGAAAATTTGACTCGTCTGGTAAACTAGAATTCAATTGCCAACAGTGGTGGCTTTTCACACTAACAAGTTTACTATAATGTAGAATATATATTTTAAAAGAATCATATTTGAATATATGATCTAATATATTGCACTTTGATGCTTCAGGTATTTTATGTGCCTGTTTGACCTTAGACAAAATAGTAAATTAAATACTTGGTTTATTTTTTTTTTTTAAGTTTTGTTTTTCTAGCTCTTTTCTTTCTAAAATGGAACTGTAGAAAGCTAATAGAAAAAGCTTGTTAGTGCAGGATGCTGGCTGTGGTCATATATGTGCTAAGTTGCTGTTATCAAACTTGTTAGTGTCCTGCAGGACATTTTAGGAAAAAACAGACAAATAAACAACAAAGAAAGACTTAAGGAATGTTATTACAGTCTTCATTAAGACTTCTACACTTAAAATAGTTCACTGTTAGGAAGCACCAAAAAGCTAAACATGAAAGGTAAAGTGGTCCTCAAAATGATACACATCTAAGAGCACATCCTAACTACAGGAGGAGAATCAGTGCTGCCCTTGGCAAGCACAGCAATCTAACCAAATGGCAGTAGTGTATGTAACTTCCCCTTGATCCAAGAACACACTTCAGAGCAGAATTTTGCTAGGAACAGCTGGACAAAAGCATCATAAACTCATTTTGATCTCTTAACTTTCCAAATTGACTAGCCTATTTCTAACTGCAAATTCTGCCACATCCAGTTTTAGTATCTGAAATGCTTTCCTTTTACTCTCTTTTCTCACCAGTGGTAGTTGTGACTCAGATAAATGATGCTGTTAATTCATGCCTCAGATCCAGCCTACTTGTGTCAATAATTTTATTAGTGATAAATGTATTTAGGGATATGACTTGGCTCTTTGAATCTGTGTGTTTTTATGACCAACAACTGAAAAAAGAAATCTGTTTTCTGTTTAAAATTAAAGTGGAAAATTAAACATATTGTCTGCAGACAATTCAAACTGAATATTTGAATTTTTTTTTAAAAAGCCAATTCCAGTCCCTAGTTATATCTCTGATGCAGCTTAGTAATTTTGGCTAATAGCATATATGGATGTTTTTAAAATTTAAAAAAAAAAAAAAAAAAAANAAAATTTAAAAAAAAAAAAAAAAAAGGTCTTATTGAGAACATTGCCTGCATGGGGTCTAAAGGAAGTTAAAATGTATTGCTGTTTCTTTCATTGTTGTATTGTAATCTTGTTTGACTGCCTACAGCATTAAAATGGAGTAGTGAAAAAAACTGTTTCCATTAATTTCTTTTAGATGAGGTGTGCTGTTTATGAATGAAAGCAAGTCACACTTTTGAACTATTGATACTCTGTTATAAAAAGATAGAAATATTCCCTCTAAGTGAAATAAAAGAGGAATGAGAGAATGGAAGTATGGCAGAAGGATCCAAATATGCTTCATCTTGCATGAAGATTAGACACTGCAAGTTAATGTTATCTTTGTTCACTGAAGTGTTTTGGAGTAATCCACAGTTTATTGCCCCTGTCTGTTAGCAAATCTCTTTGCAGAGAACAGTAAGGAGATGATCAATACACAAAATATATTTTTTAAAAATAATATAACAACTAGATGGCAAGTAAAACCAAGAAGCATTCTTTTTCTTTTCTGAAGACCGTTTCCCAATGCTCTGTGGTTGTGAAATGAAGAGTGTTCCATCATTTGAGTTGTCTTCAAAACATCACCCAAACCAGAATTTTTAATTTCCTAGCTTCTGAAGAATGTGCACAAGTGCTTTTTCTCTACCTTGAGGCAATATCTCATTTGAAAAAGTTCTCAAAAAAACCCCAACCATTTTAATCAAATAAAGATAACTCTATCCATACCATTCTTAACTTGAAAAATGCAAAACTTTGATTCTCCAAATGTTTGCGTAGGGTACAAAGTTTAGCTCTGTGTCATGTTTTGAGTTAATGGGTCTTTTAATTTAGAAGTTCTATTAACAAATACTAAAATATCCTAAGCATAAACGGCTAAGAGAAGATGGGCATTTTCATGCTTTGCCATACTTAAACATCATCTATATTCAGCTTTTATTTGATTGAAGAGAATTGTTGTGTTTCTGTCAGTAGCTTATGTAATTAAAATATTTGTTGTATGTCTTTGTGTGTAAATTGCCAATGTGTGAAATGTGTGATTTTTTTTTTCCCCCTCACATTTTTTCTGTAATGTGAGCAACCATCCTGACTGTCAATATTTCATTCTCCCAAAATCTTTGTTAGGAAAAGTTTGAAGTAGGTGGTCTGAATGATTTTCTCAGGGGGGCATGACTCCTATCATAGTAGCATTCTCTGATGTCATGTGTGAGAAGCCAATGTGCAAAAACATATTTCACAACTGTATTTCTTTTTAAAATATATCTTAAATATCATTAATTTAAATACTATAACCTATTTTTCAGGGTTGTTTATCCTAAATCTTGCAGACTAGGTTTCTGCTGCCATTAGAGTACATCTCTTCTGTATTAACTGAGCTCACAGACATAATCTTGTATGGGAAAAGGGCCCAATTTGCCTATAGGCTCAAATACACACAAATTACTGATTTTTCCCTGGCAGAAAAAAAATATTTTCAGCCCTTCCTTGGTTATTTCAGGACAAGTCATACTGAGTATGTATTTGTTTCACTCAATAAATAGCTTTAAGTGCAAATGTAATAATTCATTTGCACCTATTCCGATTGATTTCATGGCAGTGAAATTGTTTTACTTTATGCAAGTTGAAAAATAAGCAGCACTTTAAGAGATGAAACCAGGTGAAACTGACCTTGACCTATGCTAAGGTCTGCAGAATATTTTAAAGCAAAATGTATCAATTTTAGTGTGGTATTTTTTGGAAGGCCATGTGGTTCATAATATACTGTTGCTAAAGCATCTATGCCCAGCATCACTTGACTCTGACTAATGAGACCACAAATTCTGTGCTAATCAGCAGAGATCAAAAGAGGCAGTGGCCTTAACCTTGCATTGATCCAGAGTCAGCCCAACCATAGATGGATAATATTATTCAGAATGTTGTGTGGAGTGGTTTTTTGTTTTGTTTTGTTTTTTCCTGACGACAGGAACCAATTGTAAATCCTACAGCTTTTCTGCTCCTCTGCCTCCCATCACAGATCAAGACATTCAGAAGGGGGATTGGTATACTTTATGAATAGGGGAATAATCCAAGTTTCTTCTCACTGATTTCCATATGCCTCTGTTCTCATCCTACGTGTCTTCTTATCCTGATAAGTCAGAAATAAACTATAATAAAGGCAACCATTAAGTATTTTTTGGAGTTTGGTACACAGTAGTACTGCCCTGTTCACTGATATGGTTATGGATGACTGTAAAGCTCTTTCTGGTCTTATTCTGACTAGAATATAACACATTGCTTGGAGGAATGGTTCAAATCTCCCTAACATCTCTAGGAATGCAGGAAAATTTCATCTGACCTCAGTTACTCAGATTTTCACTGATTCTTGTCTGAGCTTACAATAATGAGAAGCATGAAAGTGTTAGTATTTAGAAAACACCAGACAGTGCCTTAATATTCAGGAATCTTCATGCCTGGCTCAGGATATCCAGAAAATTTTTGAGCGCTATGTATGATGTCTTCATCTTTCTGGCATGATGGAATGTGCTGCAGTAAAAATTAAAGTACAGTATCTGTAAGAAATAGGACTTTGGAGGGGTATATGCCACAGCACTGTCAAGCTGGTTCTGTAAGAAGTTGGAAGCCAACATCTAACTGCACCTCCCTTTCCAAATACAGCACTCCTCTGTCTTAAGGGTCTCATCTAGGTTGATTAATTGGTACAGAGAATGTTTGTTTCTTTTAAGACTGTCTCTCATTTGCCAAGGAGAAAATTCAAGTGTGATAGCTGTTAATCACACCTAATCAGAAGGCAATAACATGCTTGCTATGCTTAGCGTGTTTATAGAAGTCACATGCATAGAAGCCATGACAGAATGCCCTAAAGGTGAGATTTACATCAATCTGCCTGCAGTTTCAGAGAGTGGAGAGGTGTGCATTCCATGTTCCAATTTTTCCAGATATGTCCTCCTTTTCTGGTACAGCTACTCTTTAGCAGGTGAGATGGATGGGTTAGACTAAAAGCCTTCTCATAGCCTAGCTTCTCTGCACAGATCCA
Source organism: Psilopogon haemacephalus (assembly GCA_013396835.1). Classification (NCBI taxonomy): domain Eukaryota; kingdom Metazoa; phylum Chordata; class Aves; order Piciformes; family Megalaimidae; genus Psilopogon; species Psilopogon haemacephalus. The sequence goes on from VWZI01008383.1 coordinate 57,214, forward strand.
GCTGTTCTAATGAGCCTGTTTCCTTTGTGCAGCACTGACCAGTGACAGGACTTGTCTCAACCAAAGTTGCTAAAAACAGTTGCAGTAGTGAATTACCTTAATCTCTTCATTACACTGAGTTGCCAGATAGCTAGATGCAAAGTTCCATATAGAAACTCTAGCATGGGAGCTTTGTAGTTCTCGAATTTTCTCAGAAACACCCCCCCCCAAAAAAAACCAAACAAACAAAAAACCCAACCAAAAACTTTGCAATCTCTAGGTCTTTTCTATCTCAAGTATGTTTGGGAAAAAAATGCTGGCATTAGAAATATTAATATTATTTATGTTTTACATGTTATTCCTTAGCTGTACATTTTTAAATCAAACTGTTTTCAGATGAAGATAGTATCTTGTTACCAAATCTTATTTAAAAAAAAGCCATAAGAATGAGTACATGAAAAATAATGGCTATGTGAAGCCCTTTACAAGGGAGGAAATAAAATACAAACTGATGCTGAGTTCCAAGTAGTTCTATCCTGATGTCAAGAGAAAACATGATCAAGAAATTTAAATATAATATGAAATACATGATCTGTAACTAAATCCACATCCCACTTGCAGGAAAAGCAAACCCAAATGTACCTTAGGTGAGGTTATTCCATTTTCTTAATTTTATTGGTTGTCATAAAACTTCTTTGCAAAAATGGTTTTTCGTGTTCCAGCTTTGACCTTTCAGCTCTTAGTGTAGGAATAAGACTATTATTGTAGGTGGAACTTGAGCACTAGTTGGAAATTCAGTTGCTGAGCTTGCTCCTCCATCTAGTGGAACAGATTCTCTTTCCATGAGTAGTTCTGGGGAAAAGTAATGGAAATATGTAAGCTTGGCAATGTATGGTTCTTCCCCATAATTTCTTGAACTGGCATAGAAAACTGAATGGATATGGATTGCTTCTATTGGCAGCTAAACCAAGTCGAATGTTACTCCACCGGGACCACCTGTTAACTAAAGCCATTGCTGGAGTATAGGGCTGTTTTGTCCTGCTTTGCCTTTGGGAGTGTTTGGTAATACAGAATATTCTGGGTATGTGACAGCTAATTATATGTCTGTGACAGTGGTGCAGCATCTTTCTCCAGAACTCTGCTTCAAAGTAAAATGACAGTAGTGAAATGCCTGTACAATCGGGCACAAACTTCCTGGTATTGAAGACTGAAGTGAAGCTAGTGAATGAAGGACTCTTAAGGAGAAAATACTGCTTGTTGACCCCTCAGTGCTGAGTTGAAGGTTGGTTTGGATGATCTTCGAGGTCTCTTCCAACTGGATGTTTTCTGTGATTCTGTAATTAAAAAAAAAAAAGTCAGGAAATGCAAAATCAAGCATCACACAGTCTTTCTATTAATTTATATTTCGCTCAAATGTAGTACTCCTGATGGAGAATGGAGGCGGTTTGCTATGAGAATGGAGATGATACAAATCTCTTGGGTTCATGTATACATTGTAATATGTATTTAAAGAGAAACAGACAAAGCTGGGTGTACAGTTCCTCTATTAGCCACCAGCAATTTTCATTGGTTTCCATGAAAAAAAAAAAAATCGAAAATGTAAAACCAAAGGCCTGTAATGTGCCTTGCTCAATAATGGCTGGCAAATGCTCATTTGTGAAATTGAAGTCTACTCCCACCACCTCCATTACTAGTATTAGTCCATAACTTTCCTTTGACAATTAAGAGACTAAAGGTTATCACAGCATTAAAGGTTCAAAAATGTCTTATGTATGTTGAAGAAGTTCAGTGATATGCTATATTTTACTAATATGGTGTTGAAATATGTTAGTGCCTTTTTAAGCTAGTTGTAGATCAAGCTACAATTTTATATTAAGCTTAGGTAGCAGGGTCAATAAGAATTCCTCCACTAGAAACAGATCTTCAAGGAATACCAATGATCTAGATCCTCTAGATCAGCAGAAATAGTACAAATTTGAAAAACATTTTGAACTTCCCTGAATTTTGTCAATGTCTTTGAAGCCTGTTGTAAGTTTTCAAATTTAAAAAAAAAAAGTTAAGGCAGGAATGCACTAAGAAACTAAGGATAATAAATAGGAAAGATATTGCACAGTACTTTGTAAATGTTTTCTTAAGTATATTTTGTTCTTTAAGTGGCACATGATTTATAGAGTGTGTCTGTGTGAGGTGTACCTCCCACCAGTAGCTTCTCCACATAGAGAAAGAACAGCTTATTGCAGCTGTCAGCTAATGAAATGACTCCTGCAGTTCAAGTAGCTGCAGTTTTGGGCTGAAAACTGTGGTTCTGACATTTTTGGCAATATATACTAATGTCCTTGTGGTAGAGGGTTTTCATTTTGTCATGATATATATCTACTTCACTGAGCAAAAACCATGAAGACTGAAATATCAGAGATATTTTTATCATTAATCTGCTGGGGTTTTTTTGGTTTTTTTTTCTTTCTTTTTTTTTTTTTTTTCCGAGAAGCAGAAAGTCTGCTCAATTTTGTGCAGAGGTTAATGATGTTTTAGTGTGTATGTTTACTTTCTTAAAATGTCAAGCTTTAAAATAAGGTAGTGAGAGGCAGTTGAGATTACCTTTATGAAGGGCAGTGATACACCTATGTTGGAGACACACTGGCTTGCTAAGCACAGGGGGAACTATTGTTCATATGATATTAGTACTTTTATTTGTAAGGCCTTTGGGTCAAGGATTGTCATCTTGAAGATATGATGCACCTAGATTCTTTTGAAAATTAGCAAGTCTGAGTATTATGCAAATGAATGGATAAGGTTGCTGGAAATAGTCTGATTCATTACTTCGCTGTTTAAGGCTGTGCGTGTAATTCAAAAAGAAATGACTGCTATGCTAGCACTTATACCTTATTTCTCTGAGTGTAAATGCACCTACAGACCTTTTATTACATTCTAACTGGAGGGACGGTGAATAATCTCAGCATGGTTGAGCAGCAAATGGATAATTGGATCTGCAGGCTAAGATACTGAGTATGGAAGGTCTGGTAGGGAAGATTGATAGGCAGTTATTTTATATTGTGTTTGATATCTGCTATTTGTTTGTAATTTTACGTGGAAGATAATTTACCTTTAAATGTTTAAAATTGTAAGTTTTGATTCAAATGAAAGATTGAGGTTATTATTCCTAAGTAATATCTTTGTAGTCAAAAGCTTGTAAATATAACAGAAAAAAATCTTATAAGTGAAGCAATTTATACAATGCCTTAAAAGGGAGTCTTTGAATGTAGACTTCAAACATTGGTTTGGGGATATTGAAGAATTGTACATCCTACAGAAACAGCAAACTTGCTTATAGGTTTGTTGTTTTGTTTTTTTTTTTCTCCTCTAAAATGAGTTCAGTGCATTCTTGTATATTAAGACAAATGAAAAAATAGAGCTGAAGTGTTCTAAATATATTCTGACCTTCTCAGCTCTTTACAAAGTTGTTGGTGGATTCATTTATTTGGTTGTTTGTTTGATTGCTTATTTATTTGTTTAGTAACTGGCTTGAACAAGTGCAGTAAGTATATAATAATATTGTTATCCTTAGTCACTCATCTCTCCATTATGTTTGCTTTTGATAAGAAATCTTCTTTCATTGTTGTGTATCTTAGGACACTTAAAAGCTCAAGGTAGTATACATTTTCTTTGGTTTTTTTTACAAAGCTATTTTATTTAATAGAAATTTGATAAAGTCTACAGAGAACAGGAATACAATACAGATTACTCTCAGTCATGCTGTTACTCATGCTAGGTTTCACAGTGGTGTTGGCCAACATACATGGGGTCTATTACCTGTAATTGGAATAATTTTACATTTCCTCTTCTCACATGCTTCAAAGCTGGATCAATTACAATGAGAGTCATTCTGTTTGTAACTAATCTTGGAATTTGTTATCCATCTATTAAGTTAAATTTGCTAGAGAGATTGAGGTCTCAAAGATAACTCTTGTATAAGAGAGACACAAACTAATGTCCCTGCTACTACAATATGTAAATATTAGTCTTGCTGAGTGATCGATCAATGTTTACTACTTGGCTGGCTAATGAGAATAAAGCAGCTCCAAATCAGTCCCTGATCTTTTCCTAGTTATGCCCTGTGAGTGACTGTATCATGCACCAGTGGAAAACTGGGAAATGTGGAGCTGTCCTGACAATGTGCATCCTTTTCCACTGTGATTGGAAGGAAGTGGAATGACTTGTAACTGAGATTATTGTGATGGAACTGCAGAAGGGATTTAGACCTCAATCTATAGGAAGGGAGGCTTCACTGCACAATTTTTTTATTGCAGTCATCCACAGGCTCCACCTGTTAAATTTTTCAGGAGAAGCTGATTTAGCAATTTTTTTTCAAAGGAGAGGGAAGAGGGGGAAAATTAAGAAAATAAAAGAAAAAGGAAAAAAGGAAATTTACCCCTGGAGTAAATTTAACACACTGAGAATTTTGAGTTAAAGTATATTTACAAAAGTATAAAAAGCAATAAACATGTATAAGGTATATTTGCATATCATTTAGTTCAATTACAACACAATACCCTCTTGTACAATATTTCATCTCTCTTCTTCCCTCCCTGTACCTTACAAAGCCAAAACAGAATGTAACCTGCCTGCATGCAAGGTCAGGAGCAGAGATAAGAGAAGCCAGAAGCCAAGCAGAAGGTAGCCAGAGAAAGACAAGAGAGAGCAGGCTTGTACTACTAAATATAAGATACTCAGCAGTCCAATAGAATTAGATAAACTTATTGTTATTCTATGTCCAATCCCTAAAACTCTTTATCCTTTAAACTGAAATTCTCTGGAAATTTTTATTTCTATTTACAATTAAGATACTAGGCTGAGGTACTAGCCCTAAACTGTAAGAAGTCACAATCAATAGTAGTTCCCAAAAATGTGAGAACATTCTCTAGGTTTACTATCATGAAACATCCATAAGTTAGTTTTGACTCTTGTCTGTTACAAATGCATCTACTAAACCTTTCTATTGCAATAGAAGACATTCTATGAAACAGTTTTATTCTGGAAGTTGGGACAGAATGAAATGTGAAGTATTTAGCCTTTATCACTGGGAAAAAAAGAGTTACAATATCTTTAGCTGTTATCGTTCACTGGTAGTATCTTAAATGAGCAGTGCAAAATACATAAAAGGTGATTTTTCACTTTAATAGACATATTTAATAGCTGTCCAGTGTAAAGGAGTGCTCTACTTCCATTGGGAGATTATTCCTATGCCTGTTCTCATTCTGAAATAAATTTCTTCTGGATTGCAATCAGGATCTCCCCAGGAATAACTTGTACCCATTACCCCTTGTTTTTTTCCATTTCAATTTGACTATATTATGACCAAAGATTTCAGTGTTCCTTTCAGGCTTCAAAATGAAAGGCTCAGACTACTTCAAACTATTTAAACTAAGATATGCAGAATATGAGAGAAGGGAATATGAGCTTCAGCCTAACTCTTTGGTTTAATTCCTGTAGCAGTTACCTGTGATTCAGTCTCACATGTTACATAGTAATTGGCACCCAGGACTTTCTGGGAATTGCATTAACCTTTGGCTGGAAAGTCTCTGTTGAAAAATGTATAATCCAGAATACCATCTTGCTGCACAGCATTGTCATGGAAAAAAGCCTAAGCGAGTCTGATAGTGTTGCTCAGTGTTTCACAAATCTTCTTTGCCACATTAGTAATTGAGAGGTAATTCAAAAGGCCTGCATTAAACTTACTTGAGTTCATAGAAAATTGGCTTTCCAGTCAGATGTAAATTACTGCTTTGCTTTCAGGCCTGTCAACCACTATTAGCAAACCCTCACTATACACACTTCTACTACTCACCTCTAATGCTTTTACACCTGTGAAAGTAATATCTGTGTGGTTATGATGTTTCTAGGCTAACAAAAAGGTAATAGCAAAGTGGGGGATATTTTTGGGGTGGGGTTTGGTTTTTTGTTAGGTTTTTTTTTGGCACTTTTTGTTTATTTGCTTTGTTTGGGGTTTTTGATTTTTTGTTTGTTTCCTAAGGATCAAAAGCAATTAAACTGCATTAGAAAATAATGACATAGAACTGATATTTTAAAACATCATTTAGTTTAAAGCAAGACCCTGAAGTTGAAGATATATATGCAGGAATTGTAACTAGTTGGTTTAGTTCACTTACATGCAAAACATGTTAGTGTGGTAAAAACCTGACAGATGTGGACAAGCTCCTAATAAGCATTGTGCCCAGTAATTACTATGTGCAAGTTTGGGTCGGGTTTTTTTATTTGTTTGGGTTTGCTTTTTGTGGTGGGTTTTTTCTTTATGTTTTGTTTTTATTGTTGGTGATTTTTTAATATGTTTGTTTTTTCCCCTTTCCCCTGTATAGCATCTTATGTGCCTTGCCTGTGCCCCCTGCACCCCCAAAGCAGGGGAAACAACGTTATGAAGTAAGCTTGCCAGCTTCACACCTGGTAGAAGTCTGTACAGCTATGTGATTTTAATGAAGTTGTGCCAGAGGACAACAGTTTCAGACACATTTCATTGTCTGGAGGTTGAATTTAGAATTACTAGGTGGAATTTAAGAGACCACAGAAAAAATATAATAGTGAGATCAAATGTGCATTTGAACATGATCATATGGAAAGTAATGCTGCTGAAAACACAGAAGGAAGTGCTCCTTATTTGACAAATGCCAATTTTTTAGATTTTGTTCATTTTGGGATGAATTATGAGAAAAACTCAGTTCTACCAATGACACAATGGTAGTGTGTGCCACCATGTTTAGCATCATGTAAATGCCCATTCCTTGTGCAAAGTGCTTATGGATAACAGCACACTGATTTCTATTGATCTTGCTGGCAAGAGATCAGCAAGAATGAGCAGTTTTGAAGTAATGAGGGTGATAATTGTGAGTGTATTTCTCCACATGTGAAGAAGTGGCTCTATAGTTTTTATATATTTTTTTCCCCTTGGATGATGTGGTCTTGAGAACTGACTGCTGGAGTTCACAGTATAATTAAAACAACAGCTAGTGAAGATTCAGAAGCATTCTGGTGGGTGTCTATAAGAAAAAAGACAAGCAAAAAAAAACCCAGAAAAAAAAACAAATCAAAGCAACCCAAAAATACAAACCAAAACAACCCCCCAAACCTAACAACCTGGACTAAAAATTAAAAGGTGTGCCAGTTAATGCTGAACATGTAGAGTAAATTTAATGAAAAAGAAAACCCAGAACAAAAAAAAAAAAACACAATCCCCTCCAAAACCCCAAAACAAGCCACCAAAATAAACTGGTAGCAACTCTTTGCATCCTTCTTAGACAATCATTTAAAAAATTTTACCTTTGGGAATGAGAAATTTTAAAAGCTAGTATACTATGAAAGGAAAAATAAATTACTGCAAATTCATAATCATTAAAATCTGTAATTGGTTTCAGTGTGGCAGAATTATTATCACTATATGTAGTAGCAAAACTGTATTTCCTAATTCCTCAGCTGAAAGAAGTCACTCCCATTATATGGAGGTTAACAGCTGCTAGTCAGAATACTGGGATTTGTGTGAGAGCTTTTGAAAGACATCATAGTTATTATAATTAGTGGTGAAAGAATAGAAAATAAATAAATAATCCCTTTATTTATATTGACAGAAATGAAATATCTTAGACCAAATTATTCCTGTTTTCCAAATTTATAATGAATAAGTGTGGCAATTGATTACTTCTTTTGCATTCCCTCTGTTTTACCACTAGCTTTATTGATTGGTTTCAATTAATGTATGCCAACAAGTAAATTAACATAGCACCTGAGGCATAATTCTCTGGTGGTTCACCTACACTGACTTCTCACTGTGCTTGCTGTTTTAACTCCTACTGAGCATATTGCTGGGAGCTACAATATTTTTCAGTCTGGACACGGACATTACCCATGGCTCTAATGACAGGTCATTTACAGCAAACCCATGTTTCACTGCAGAGATGTCTCTTTAAGTGACATCTTATCAATGGCAATTCAATTAGTCAACCTTAAGACTTTGAGATATATTTCACACTGTGTCACACAACACTAACTGTTTTGCATTTTAAATGTTAGCTTTTGTCATTGTTATATTTCTTTGCTATACATAAAAAATATGTTTTCAGTACAGTTCCTCATTCAGAGCTCCATGGAAAACATTTTCCGTGTGAAAACCAACTGCCTTCATTCTCAACGGTGCTGTCAGCTGATAAGACTTGTGGACTTGTACTGTGGACAGGAGCTTTTCAAAGATGGTGCTTTGAATCACTGTATTAATTACTCATTAATTACTGTAAATACCATATGATTCTGAGTTTATGAAACATCAGAGCATCGAAGTGTCTAAAATATTCAGCTACTGCAATATAAATAGGATACAAATATAATTACTACTGTGATGGACAATTTATACATACAGACAGAAATAGAAGGGTTTAAAAAAGTATCAGAGAATTAAAGCCCAGCCCCGATTTTTTTCTTGGATACATACACAATAAAGACATCCTAATAAGATATGGTCTTACTCTGCATCAGCCACCTGAACTCCTTAGGGATAAACCAGATTGCTTTCTATAGAAGGTGGCTGCATGCTGCAGTCCTTGGGAAGGTATTTTCTAGAATACCTACTGTAGCACAGTGCAATTATATTGTTCTTCAGTGTATAGTCCTGTGTGTACCACACATACTCTCTTCAGCATACATAAACATAAAGCAAAGGGTATGTGCTCACAGGTTGTGCAACAGAAACCCCTGAGCAACAGTGCACATGGATGAGGGTAATACTATTTTTAATTAGTATGGGTTAGAGATGCACACTGGAAACTGTCTTTTGGGAAATAGGCAACAACCCTGAGTTAAAAAACAAATTGCTGGTTATAGAAGATCTCTAAAGTAACACAGAAATCTTGATTATCAAGCACTTAATCTCCCTAAATTCTGTCTTCCAACTTCACTTTAGTCAGTGTGGATGACGAACTACACAAGCTCTTTGTTTCCCCCTATCCTTATATATCAAAAATTATGTTTCTCAAACTTTGAGTCACACTAAAATGTTTTGTGAGGCTGTACTTTCTTAATTCTGAAAGACTATTTTTCACATGTTCATGCTTGAGTTTGTTCTTGTAGCATCAAGGAGTCATAATTTTAAAGCTAATTTTGCCATTGTTGCTGAGAAATAGAGCATGCTTGTTATTGATGTGGAGAAAGTATTGTTAAGGCAACTCAGCTGATGTATTTAGCAAGACTGTAAGCTAAATGTACAGATAGTTTCTCTGATAAGCTATGTGGTATTACAGAACACCCAACTTGCTCACAAGTATATGAAACATCTAATTAAGTATTTTAAATTCTGTACTAATGACCAATTTAAACTACTTTTAATTTATTGAACCACTGTTTTGAGTTCAGTTTTTTTATGAAGAAAAAAACCCCTGAATCATAAGACTCATTGAAAGATTTTTAAATTGAATTAGACTGACATTTTTTAAAAATAGTGGGAAATTACTCCTTACAGAGGATTCATGGTAAACAAAGAAAGTGAACTCATGAAGGAAACAAATGATACCAATTTGTGCTAGAAACACTTCTAAAAAATGTATGTTAATAGTACATATATGTTTATCTGCATTTATATGTGGGCATACACACATTTTCAGGGTGCATCTTTGTTAGTGTGTTAGTCTGAATCAAGAGTATGCTTTTGAAGTGCATATTTTTCTTTGTTTCTTATTTTGCTTTGGTTTACGTCATGTGGAGCTTTTGCAGTGCCTCAACTTGATTCCTTTCAGATGAAACTAGGATTCAGATTTGGAAGATTTAGCACACTCCAGGAGTGTAACTAATGCACTCCAGCTGCAAATGGGCACTCAGTCCATAGGGCCAGACTAGAGCTAATCTGAAATAAAAAGCCTTGAAAGGTGTATATTATGGACACGTGTTGTCAGCATCAGCATTTTTTCTCTACAGGGTTGCTGCGATCCATCAATAAGCCGTCTGCTAACCTAGACACAGCCTTTGGATTCCTGTATGTTAATTTTTTTTAAAATAAATTTTTACTTTCTATTTTTTTTACTTTCTAATTTACTTTTTTTTTTTAATGTATTTTACTTTCTGTAAAGGAAAGGCACTATTCCTACACAACTATAATAAGCACTTCTCTAGTACAGCACAAAATAAATAGATACAGGTATTCAGTGTGATAGCTGGTTATAACATCTTCATTATTTTATAATATTCATACATTGCGTAACCTTCAGGATCTGGATGCCTCAGCAGAAGCTTACATCTGTGACCTGAGACATCTCTTTCTAATGTATATGACTTTTAAAAGCTTATCCTGCAGTTTGTTTATTATTCAAGTTAACTGTACAGTACTACTAAGCTAGTTAGGACAGTGTTGGAATATGTGAAACAGTCCTAAAATCCCTGATGCTGAACTTAATCCCTTTCACCAAAATAAAAATTCTAATGTGAATAATATTTCCTATCATTATAATGAGAAATGTTATAAATTCTAAGTTAGTTATGTGTTACCTTCAGTGGTAACTGCTTTGTAGAGCACATTGCATGTGCACAAGTTTTAAGACCCAAATGTACATCTTTCACATTTCTCTAAAGCAGTTGGTTTTGTTACTGTGATGTTTAAAAATGCTTTGCTTTTATGCATTTGATTAAAATTGAGTCACTGGGGAATATTAGCCCGCATGACAAAATCATCATGTAATTTGGCAGAAGCATAGCACAGTTGACAGAGCCTGCTTAGTGAAAGCCCCAGGACAGAGCTAGCAGAGGGAATAAATTCACCTTTGACCAGAAGCAAAAGAGATGCCTTTTGGATTGAGAATTAAAGCCATGCTGTAAAATGTTCCATCTGCTCCAACACCAAGCATTTAAATGCTTGCCACAAGAGCACTGAAATCTGAGCTTTTCAGAAATGTATAATAAATTATACTATTGCTTATATCCTTAAAGTGAAATTATTCAACTACTCCCATATTCTGAAAAAACTGATTGTGTGCTTAACTTGATTTATGTAAAGGGTAACTTACTGGGCCTCAGCAGTAAGAAAAAAATATTTCTTACGACTTTGTCTGATTATTTAAGTAAAGTTGTAGGAACATATATGCCTCTTGTTTTGGATGTCAAATAACCATTTAAAATTAAAATATCACTGTGATTTTAAAAAATAAGAATTTCTGAAAGACAGTGCTGCTACACAAGGTTTAGTTTTGGTTTGGTTTCCAAGCACGATCAATATATTTAACTTCAGTAACTTCTGTTTGCCATGTTGTCTCTTTTAGTCAGTTTATAGATACACTTGTTTAGGGTTTCGTTTTGCTTCTCCTGCTCAAGTCAGTAGGGAAAGTGAAAAACAGACAAGGACAGAACTGCTGTTATACACGAATGGGAGATAAATCAGCAATGTATTTGCAGGCAGAAGTGGCAGCTTAAGGGAGCCTAACATGAAAAAATGTTCTGATATAACCGTAAGAAATAATTTTTTCCTAATGTATTTTTTAAATCTTTCTCATCGAAATTATAAATCTGTAAATGACCTGAAGCCAGTTTCCTTCATTGCAACTTCCTAGCATGTATTCCGCTTTCAAACTTCATTTTGTGGCTTTGAATTAAGTGGAGCCATGATAACTTCTGGCTCTCAGACTTTTGTAAGACCACTTAGTAAGGAAAACTTTGGCTACAAAGCATGCCAAAATCATGGGTGTTTCTACTGAATGAATTAACCTCAGAATAATTCCCAGTTAATCTCCATTCATTACCTGAATGGATATATCTCAGGAGAAAGCTAGTTTATGAAACAGACTTTCAGAACCAGAATATGCATATTAAGAACATGTGTGTTGTATTTTATGTTTAATTTAATCAAGATGTTAAATAGCTCTAATATACAATAAAAATACACTCGTTTTTGTTGAGAGATTTCTGGAATTGATAGTGCATATGCGTCATCGTGTCTGCCAATAACTTGTCAATAGGTTGCTTATTTAATGTTTATTCAGAAAAATAATAGCTTTGCTATTAAAAAAAAAAAAATCTTTGCTCCCAATACAAGAAGGAGATCAAACTGTTGGAGCGAGTCCAGAGGAGGGCCATGAAGATGATCAGAGGGCTGGAACATCTCTCCTGTGAGAACAGGCTACAAGAGTTTGGGCTCCTCAGCCTGGAGAAGAGATGTTTTTGAGGAGACCTTGTAGTGGCCTTCCAGTATCTGAAAGGGGCCTACAGGAAGGCTGGGGAGGGACTATTTACAAGGCCTTGTAATGACAGGACAAGGGGTAATGTGTTTAAACTGGCAGAGGAGAGATTTAAACAGGATGTTAGGAGGAAGTTCTTTACAGTGAGGGTGGTGAGACACTGGAACGGGTTGCCCAGGGAGGTTGTGGCTGCTCCTTCCCTGCAGGTGTTCAGGGCCAGGTCAGATGAGGCCTTGAGTGACCTGTTCTTGTGGGAGGTGTCCCTGCTTATGATGAGGGGTTGGAACTGGATGATCTCTGAGGTCTCTTCCAACCTAAACCATTCTAAAATAGTATATGAATCTACTCATCATTTGTGAAATTCTTTTACATACATCCATCTATCAATTCAACAAATCTTGGGCTATTAGGTTGCTAGAACTCCAGGATCACTACAAGGTTAAGAAAATACATCTACAAAACAAAACAAAACAAACAAAAAAAACCAAACAAACAAAAAAAAAAAAAAAACACCCAAACAAGTGAGGTAGGAAATTTAATTTGGCTAACTGGTTATTTTTTTGAAGTCCACTTGCTGTCCATATATATTACAGGGACTATTCCATAATATGTTCTACTTTCTGAATGTTAGCATTTCAGTATTGCATCCATAATTTAAGTGTGTTTCTCTTTGTGAAATTCTCAAGGATTACAAAAGCTGTACTTTCATAAAAGAGTAATCTGAATGTATAAACAGCTGAGTGTTAACTGTGGCTGACAGCCTGTCAGGCTGTGCTGCCATTCAGTGAGATCTGGAGAGCTGGGTGAAGGCAATCCTCATGAAGTTCACTAAGGACAAGTGCAGGGTTCTCCATCTGGGGAGGAATAACAACAGGTACCAGTATAGGTGGGGGTCTGCCCTGGTGAGAACACCCTGGAGTACTGTGTCCAGTTTTGGGCTTCCCAGTTCAAGAGAGACAGAGATCTATTTGAAAGAGTCCAGCAGAGAGCCGCAAGGATGACTGAGGGCTTGAGCATCTCCCATACAAAGAGAGATTGGAGCTGTTTAGCGTGGAGGAGAAGACTAAGAGGAGATCTTATCAATGTATACAAATATCTGAGGGGTTGGTGTCAAGTGGATGGGGCCAACTTCTTTTTGCTGGTCAGCAGCAATAAGACCAGGAGCAATGGCTACAAATTCAAACGTAGAAGGTTTCACCTCAACATGAGGAGAAACTTCTTTACAGTGAGGGCGACAGAGCACTGGAACAGGATGCCCAGAGAGGTTGTGGAATCTCCTTCTCTGGAGACTTTCAAAACCCCTGTGGATGCATTCCTAAGTGAACTACCCTAGGGGATCCTGCTTTGTCAGGGAGGTTGGACTCAGTGATCTCTGGAGGTCTCTTCCAATCGCTAAAGTTCTGTGATTCTGAAACTCTGTGAAGAACTGGCTTATTTCTGCTAGAACATGAAAATGAAGACCAGTGTTTTTATTCCTGATAAAGAGAAATTTTTGTAGGGAGGTTTACCAGTTAGTATGCAATTAAGGTGAAGCTGGGGAAAAATTCCTTCAACTTTGACTATGTTTCAGGGGTTTTAAACTAAATAGAAAGTTATTATCTTAACTGTAGGACCTTTCCTTGGTTTATTTTAAAAATATAATAATGTATGGAAATACTTTCTTATTTAGTTAAATTAGTAATTTGCCCAATATGTGATGCCATTTGAGGCCACGTAGTGTTCATAGGCTTCTGCTAAACTCTATATTTCTTAAAGCGTCTTTACTATGATGTTGTGCTATGAACCACAATGTGTGGATGAAAAGAAAAACTTTTATGATGGAAGAAATAAATCCCTGATAGGGAGTCTAATCTGTGGAAGACAGTAGAGATATATGTCACAGAAACTAAAACCACATTCTTCTAAGTTGGATTCTGGCTAGGATTTTAAAAATAGTAATTTTAAAAGTATCAAAAGGAGTTGTGTTTCTTGCACTTAAACTGCAGTTTTGCAAGGAGGATGTATTGCAATCATATCCTATAGTTTCACATTACGATTTGAATAACCCACACTTGTATGGTGCCATATAGTGCATATTGTTTCTGGCTGGCATAAGACAGAAGCAAATTAAGAGTAAATCAGTTCTCTTAATCTGGGCTCCAACTAACTGCAAAAACATAAACAGTGTCAAAGACAGTTTGACACAAACACATGGACAATTTCACAGGTGTCTTAAAGAGGGAAGAAAGGTGGCAATAAGGGGGAGAGAAAGGGGGATTAATGCATTTATTTTATGTTACCTCTTTGTGTAACATGCAAAATAATGTTTATCTAGAAAGAATTACTTTGATCTTTAGTGGCTACAATATATAGAAAAATACCAAAACATTGGCTTTGCTTTCTTAAAACTTGTTTGAAGATCATCTCTGTGCTTGTAGAGATGTCATCTACATAAAGAAGAAAAAGAGTACACAAAATTATGAGAGTACACAAATATAAGATACAATGGACTAAGATGATAAGTGTTAGAAAACTTTTAAAATAAGTATGTTATTTGTCCATGAAATAGACTTTTTT
>VWZI01008383.1:72049-94636 GCA_013396835.1 Psilopogon haemacephalus
AGTAGCGAGTCTGTAATACTGCTTTTCATGATCATGAGTTAATTGAATGAAGTCAAAGAGATTGTTTTAAACTACATTAGGTGTTACACATTGTTCAAAAATACAGGCAGCATTGACAGTGACCTCTGTCCTGATCTAAATATTTGGTAGATGGGCCTAATTTTTCTGTATCAAATTCATGTAACTGAAAACTGTTGCAGGCTGAATGAGGGCAGAAGATACTGAAGAGTTAATTTTTATATATTGTCTAATTCTTTATAGAAATGAGATTTTAAGAAAAATTTAAAAAAACAACTTATACATGTTTTTTTCCTTTTAAAAAATAAGTAGGTTAGAACTGAAAGCTATTCTGTTTTGCATTAGCAATATAAGGTTTTACCTGCCTTGTTTTATGGAAATTTTAAGTCCTTATGGGACTTATAAGTGCCATGCTGCTTGTTGTCATCTGTAGCTTTTCATGGTAGAACATATTTCTCATCTAACAACTCAAATTAGGTGATTCCTGCGACAGAGCATAACTTATACATGTATCATGGGAATCATAGTTTCTCCATAATCTCAAACTACATGAAAAAGAACACGGAGAGTTCCCTTGGAATCACTTCCAATAAGTACTGTTCCAGCAGTTTTCCAGGTTTTTGCTACATGGAGGTAAGGCTTTGTTTGCTACTTACTATATTTAAAACATTGTTAGAAGCTATGGTCTAAACAGGCACAGAAAACATACAAAATGTCAACATCTGCATACAGTTTGGGTTGCTTTTGCCTTTTGTCATACAAGACAGAGGCGTGTGTTTTGTTTTGTTTTTTTTTAATCTTGGAGCCTCTCAAGGTTGCAAACAGTCTAGAAAGACTCCATTATGGTATTTCATTTACCCTTCTCAATATCAACAAGCAAAATATCCAAACACCCCTCCTACTCCCTATCAGAATCTGACAGTAGTGTGGTTAATAGTATCCCTTAAATCAGTTGACCCCATCTCTGAATCCTCATTGAAATCAGTTGAAAGACTTTGTCTTCTCAGTGGAGCATTTGTGCTTCAGTGACCCACCTGCCAAGATGAAAGGTTATCATCATTATGGGGCTCCGATTAAGGAATAAAGCTGCTGTGTCTTAGTTCAGCTGGTCAAAATTCCATTACAGAATATTTATGTGGAGACATTATTTTATATCTTCACTATCATTCATAGAAAAAAAAAAAAAAGGAATGTGGAAAAGCTAATAGCAGAGGTGTCCTTTTTGACTATGAAACTGTGGAATAGATTTCTGGGAAGGGTCTGGACATTTTCTTTCTAGTACAGATTATTTACGGTGCTGATAGAAATGTCTGAGGCACAATTAAAGTCAGGAATATTTCCTCATGGGTGTGCAGACTTTAATCCAGCAGACCTTTTGGAGGTATGCCAAAGATTTGGACACCCTATAGCAGTATTTTTAATTGTGAGCCATACAGCACTTAGATCTCCAGAATATAAAAGAAAGATAGAGTGAAACCAGATTGAATGGCAATTTACCAGCTACATCCATCAAAGCCAACTAGCGCTGAAATTTCTTTCCCTAAGAGAGTTTATTTATGTTAAGCACAGTGTGTTAGTGTAATTTTAAAGCAAAATTTTCAAACTCGTGTGCTTCTTAGATGTTGCCAACAGGTTGGTCTGCTGGCTTCCCATACTGCTGTAACTGATGTGATGTCTGCCTTTAGGCGTGCTGGAAGCAAAAGGTCTTTCAGTGGGTTGCTTTATTACAAATAGAAGGATGAAAGTCAAAACTGTAAGTCTGTCTGTGTTTCTAATTTAGCTTTCCTGCTGGAAGTGTTTAATAATCTATTCGAAGTCAATATAGTCTGCATTCTGGACTGAGAGAATGGGTTTTGTTCACAATTGGAGCAAATGTCTTGATGTTTTTGTTTTGTTGTGGCTATATTGGGTAGCATAATAGCTGTTGTAATGGTTTAGCACAACGGCTTCAAAAAAGTGAAAGTGTGGGGTGGAGAATGTCATGGACTGAGTTGAACCTGCTGCTGTTATTCGCACGATTATGCAGGCATGCCAGTTTCAAAAATGAAAAGTCCTAACTGAAGCAAAGTATCATGGGGCTTGAAGTTCAGATTGCAACGTGGGAGGCTTCCTGCACCGGTTGCTGCCTCTGTGTTCTGGCTTCTTGGGTGTGGGCTCTCTGGAGGCATGGCGGTTGAAAGAGTGAGAGTCAGCTAGCTGCTGGTTTGGGGTTTCTGTTATGCCAGTTTCGTTTTTTCCCTGTGTGCTTCACTGTGCTTCTGCAAATAGGCTAAGATAAAGTAATCACTGCATTGTATTATTAGATCAATCAGAGTACTAGCTAAGGTAATTTATGCATTGTGATTATATCGCATGTTATACTGAATTCTTATTGTCAGCCCTGACTTTTGTGTGTTACTCTTCCTCTCACTTTGTTGGAGGAGCAGGCAGGTTAGCCCTTGTGCTATACCACTGCATGTAACTTCTCTCAACAATTGTGAAAGTCTTTATCTCCTGATGATACTAATGAAATGTCTTTTCTGTAAGGCCGATGTGAACATTTTAACTTTGTTCTGTCATTTATTTTAGAATTAAATACTCAAAGATTGCAGTGAATTATATTGTACATATTTGGCACATCATAAATTTCATTGCTTCCTAGAGATTTGATGCTCTTTTAAACAAGTTTAGTTATATATTTTGTCGTCCTTTCCATCCAAACATTTGAACTGTGGAATGATCTAAACTACTACAGCTGCACAGCTGGAAATTTGAGTGAGGCGTGTGTGTCAGGCTTGCAGGGAAAATAATGAAGGTATAATTTGCTATGCTGCAAAGTGACTACCCAGAATTTAGTCTCTCTTAGTTTTATCTGGCACTTCTTATGATAAAGGGCCATCTCCATATTGCTTTGAGACAGTTCACAAATCCACTGCAGCAGCAGATGCTGTGTCAATACAAGATGCCTGTATGAATTTGTGGATGCTAATGATACTTCAAACTAGATTACTTGCTGCTTTGTTCTTTTTTCCTTACTGCCATTGATCTGTTGGAGAGCTTCCGTTATGACTAATCTATTACTTTCCAAGACAAATGTAAGTTCCTGGCCCATACTAGAATTAAATAAAAAAAAAAAAAAGGAAAGAAAAAAATTACTTTGAATTTTAAATCAGTTCCTGACCTTGTCAAGTTCATTGTGTTTGTGGATTTAGGCTTTGACTCAGAAGTACTTAACAAGTGAAATATATAAAGCACATACTGTGTCCACTGAGGTTATTAAAGCCACAAGGTATATTCAGTCTTGACCTTAAGATGAAAATTCAGAACATCATCAACATAGGTCTTTTGCTGTTTATTTTGGACAGAATTTTCTCACAAGATGACTCATTTCAGTGAAATAAAATGCTAATGTTACGAGTAAAGGTCTTATAGTCTTGCCAGTGTGATTTGGAAATGCATATCTACTGATCTTCAGACATCATTGGTTTGAAGTATGATATTTCTCTTCCTTGACTTAAAACATAATTTAGATTAACAAAATCCAGATGGTTTAGAGCTCTTGGTAGCTACAAGTTGAATGAATTATTTATATTCTGAAAGGAAGATTGTTTTTAAGTAGTTCTCACATTTTATTCAGAGTTGAATAGTTTGGTGGTTTTCTTTAGTTCTTTTGTAGAAGGTCAGTTTTCTTTGAGATATGAGTAAGAGGGCAGTGAGTGAATGTCTGATGGAATGCACGTGTCATTTTCAGTCCTTCCAGAAAATTCAGATTTCCTGAAAATGCTTAATCTTCTGAACATCAGTTTCAGTATTCAGAAGTTATTTGAAGCATACATGTTATCTTTTGAACTAAAAGAGGACAATGTTTGAACTGTAACATGGAAAATTTTTTTATTTATCACTATAAGGCAATCAGTGAATTAAAGGCAATTCTTGTTTTCCTTCAGAATTAAGACAATTATATTCTATATTTTTTGCTGCAAAATAATCTGAAGTAAGAAGTTTCATGTTCTTCTCAATATGTACATGATTAAATATATATATGTACAAGTGTCCGATTTTATTGTGAGTTACTTCTCTCTACTTAGTGGGTGTTGCATAACACTAAAGGAACTGTGAAATGCATTTTAATCAAAAACTGTGTGAGGAAGTGATATGTCTTTTCCACAAGCCATATTGTTCTCCAATTTCTTAGTAAAAATCTGTGGCTTTACAACTAATAAGTATTATATTTTGTTTATTTTTTTCTTTTTTTTACTAAGTTAATTTTAGGATTACTTCAATGCTGATATTATTCGTACTTTGCAAAAATAGCATTGTTTTAAGCTCAAACACTACGACAGATCAGAATCAGGTATACTAAGTTATCAGAAGTTATCTGGAAGTGCCAGGAAGCAGAAGCTGATAGTAAAGTCTTTGGGTTTTTTGGTGTGGTTATTAATTTGTCAGGCTCTTTTTGCTAATTCATTCTAGTATGCCAAATGAATTTTTAATAGAACGTCAAATCTTATATTTCAAATCTTATATCTTAAATTTCTATATTCTGTCCATAAACAGCAAAAATATCTTGCTGGAAAATTAGCTAGGAATATAGGTATGGACATGTCTGGACTGCTGTGGCTGTATTTTCTCTTGTGGCTCTATTTCTTAGGTCTCATTTTAGACAGCAGTCAGGATGTAGCAACACTGCTCGCCACAGCAACTGATGAATGATTGCCTAGCTCTAATGGGACAAATAGAAGAAATGAAAGGGTAGAAAGACATCCCATCATGCCTAGTTAGAACAGTACCTTGTACACTAATGTTATATTTTATGGTTATTTATCCCCTGGCACTATTTAACACCACCAATTTTAAAGATAAATGTAGCAAAAGCATTTTTATCCTGCTGCTATGAAAATGTGCTTTTAATAGATTTAGGTTTTCTCAGGTCATAAGGAAGAAATAGAAAGATTTTGTCGCTTTCTAAAGGATTCTATTATACACTGAGTTTAAAATGTCATAAAGCAGCTTGAAACACTATAGGGAGTCTGTGCAGTAATTGGAAAAATCTCTCATACTAATGTTTGGATTGCATTAGTGTGAGCCGTTGGCATACTTTTTGTGACAATAAACATGTCTTTGCTTAATTGTAATTATAGCTTACAAAAAGGCTCAAAGAAGGTAACAGAGAGAAAGGTGCTTTGGTGAATATGGATAATGACATTTTAATGCACTTAAGGCACAAGACGACACTCCTGAAGACCAGCTCTAGCTTGCATCCACAGCTGATAGACCAGCTTTGGTTTTGTTTAATAATATTTAGCAAGGTTGGGGAGTTTGTTAGGGCTTCTTCACATACTAACAACTGTTATGGCTGCCAGCCTATGTCTGCTCTTCTGATTAAGTCACTGTTAACAAAAGCTGAGCAGATTCTAATCATTATTCAGTACTGAGCTGTGCCAGATTTTCACAGGTAATGTTGTCTTCATGTTACACTCCTACATTTTTAGCCAGAACAGGAAAAGCTAGAAGAACCAGCATCTCCCACTTTTGAGATGTCGCTTGAGGGAAAAAAAAAAAAAAAAAAAAAGAAAAGAAAAACAACAACAAACCTCCTAACAAACAAACAAACAAAACCCCACAAAACTCCAACAAATGTACACACCCCCCCACACACACCCGCAAACAGAAAGGTTGAGAACTTGTAACAGCATTTCATGCCTTCAAGGTAGCTTATTGTGAATGTGAAGTTGGGTTTTGGATGCAGATTTGGACCTTGTGTTTGCCTGGCAAGTTTTTTTGGGGGAGGGAGGTGTGAAAGGTGTGGTGTGCTGCTGCAGGGCTAGTTTCAGTGAGAAGGTGTTGGAAGCTTCTTCTGTGTCTGATAGAGCCAATGTCAGCCAGCTCCAAGATGGACTCACTGTTGGCCAAGGCCAAGCCCATCATCCACAGTGGGATAACATATGTAAGAAGGAGGAAAAAAAAAAAAATCAAAACAAAACTGTACAGTTGAAGAGGAATAAGGAAATGTGGGAGAAACAACTGCAGACATCAAAGTCAGTTGAAGATGGTGCAAGGCATGCAAGTACCAGAGAAGAGATTACTCTGCAGCCTGTTGTGAAAACCATAGTGAGGTAGGCTGTCCTCTCTGCAGCCCATGGATGTTATTGGTGGAGAAGCTATCCATCTGCGGTTGCTGGAAAACTCCACACTTGAACAGGCAGATGCACCTAAAGGGAAATCTGAGCCTGTAGGAAGCATGCACTGGAGCAGGTCCCTAGCTAGACATGTGGACCTATGGGGGGCTCATGCTGGAGAAGTTCATGTGCAAGGGACCCCATGCTATAGGAATGGAACAGTGTAAGTACTTCTCCCTGGAAGGGGAAGGAGTGGCAGAGACAGTGTGTGATGGACTCATCATAACCACCATTCCCCATCACCTTGCATTGCTGGAGAGAAGGAGGTGTAGAAAGCAGGGAGTAAAGGTATGTCCAGGAAGAAACAGGGGTAGGGGAAGGTATTTTCAAGATTTGATTTTATTTCTCATTGCCCTACACTGATATGATTTGTAATAAATTAAACTCATTTCCCTCCAAGTCAAGTCTCTTTTGCTTGTGATGGTAATCACTGCGTGATCTCCCTGTCCTTAACTCAACCCATGAGCCTTGTATGGTATTTTTTCTCCACTGTTCAGCTAAGGAGAGCAGCAATAGAGTGGCTTTGGTGGGCACTTCGTGTCCTGCCAGTCAGTCAACCACTCTCCAACATCTTCATATATTCAGAGCTCCAGTTTCAGATAACTGAAACCACTAAGTTGAAATTCTGAATCACAAGCAATGAGGAACACTTCTAAAATTTTAGTTACTTTCCTTTTGTCACTTGCTTAATGAAAGATTAAAACATATTTTTAGAACTGGCCTTGTTTCTTGCTTGGATCAGAATAGCTTGTTGCTATCAATTCCATATATAGTTTTTTTTTTTTCTTCAGAGTTGAAACTCTTCAGGATTTTAGGAACTCTTTAATTAATATGGTATTAGAATGACAAAATACCTAACTGGTTTTGAGTTCTCTTTGCATAGTTTTGATTCATAAGGATTCAGTGCTACTGAATTCAACCCTCAGTCTAGGGTTCTTGTGATATTTTTCTGGAGTGAAAACTTGTGAATAACTGGGCCATTTGGGAATCATGAAGTAACCTGGATAATCCTTACATTCTGACAACTGGAGAAAAGAGTGGGCAAGATCTATTGGGACCTGCAATATACTTCAGGTAACCAGAAGTGGGAACAAGAAAAGTTATGATAACGCTATTGAAGAGAAGATGATTCATTGAAACTCATCAAGAGAAGTTGTAACAGCAGAACTACTTTAATTTAGTAAATTGCCACACTACAGCAGAATACTCTGATGGAGTCTTCAAATTTATATTTCCATATACTTCCAGGACAAACTCCTAAAACTGAAAGAAGTAATTGTACTTTTTGGGTCAGAGTCAAGACCAATATTTAATAGTTACCATCATAATAACAGTAATGAGGCATTTCACAATTAATTTGATACTGCTGGGAGATAATTGCTATTTAAATACAAACTCCACACCTATTTTTAACAAATGCATATTTATACTTCATCAAATAATTTGGAGTTCCTAATTTTAAGTGAGAAGAATTGATAATCTAGTTGTGGTTTGTGTCTAAGTCTTAACAGCAGGACAGCTCTACATGACTGGGTCAGATAATTTCAAGAGAAAAATATCACAAGCTCCATTTCCAAGCAAGTGAAATATCACATTTGTACATGTAATATGAGAAGTTAAAAAAGCATGCGTTTTGGTTGGTCTGGATTTTGAAAGAAAATTGAATCAATAAGTGCTGATGTCTGTACAGACTTTAAAAGTAGTGTTGAACAGAGTAACTGACATATAGCAAAGTACTTGTGATTACAGCACCTGTGGAATGTACTGGCTTCTACAGATAACATAGATCATGGCAGAAATGTAGGTAATTGAGCCACCACAGCATGAGCTACTTACCCAGAGTCCTTGTGACTTTATACTTGGTCTGTGGTGTGTATTACAGCCCACACCTTCATTTGGACACTTCGGTTGGTAGCACTGGGAGCTGGGTCAGGGTGGCTGGTTTGCACAGCATATGCAGTACCCTGTCTTCTGATTGTTGGATAGCTGTATTTTAAATTTTGTGCCGGGCTTGCAGTTCCCCATCCTACCCCTGCCTTTTGCAGATAAGGTGATGCACAAACAGCAGTCTGTCATTGGGTGATGGAGAAGCAGCATAAAGAAACTTAGAAAACAGATCAGTTAAAATTGTGGCTTTGAATGGGAAGTCTGTCAGGCAGAGAGCAGCTATGGATGCCAGAAGCCAATCCACTATGTCAGAACAGACTGAGAAACATTTTGTCAAGAAGCTAGAAACTATGGTATAGCTCCTTCTTGTCCCACTTGCTGCAGCAGAAATCTTTTTGATGTAGCCTCCTGCTAGTATTGGCATTGCTGCACTCGCTGCAGTCTTTTACTCTCCTTCAACATTGTGCTGTCTGACCTCACCTGAAAGATCCCATGCTAAAAGGCAAGGTGATGTGCCCTTGGCTTTGGCAATGAGTACCATGTACCAAAAGCGGAAATAACACCCTACAGGCATGGTGCTACTGTATGTGCCTGAACTTCACTGTTAGTGACTTTACAACATTCAACACACTAGAAAATAAAGGTGAGAGTGAATACAGGAAAGTGGTGTGCTGTAAAGTGGTGTAGTCTTGTACTACATTCCTGCATCTGTTTTATGCCTATGTCCTGAAGTGGATTTTGACCAAATATCAGAGACTGGATTTAACTTCAGAATAAACATGTGTGGACTTTTACTCTGCAGAAGGTGTCACCAATGCCACCTCGAGAACTCTTGTTCAAGAGTGTTGTGATTGGAGACAATCATTTACTACCCACTTATTATTTTCTTTTTCTTGTTGAACATGCTAGTACTGCTTAGAATGACTATGTTTTACCTTCTGTGCCTCTAATATTTTTATAGATTATACTAGTGGGTAGAGGTTTAGTTTTCTGGTAACTTTGTAACATTTTCCTCCAACCTCTTTTGTGAACCTGCTCTCAAAACCTTGGAAGCAAAGCTGAACTGCATTTATTTGTCCTCTGTAGGCCAAAGCATGTGGACTCTACAGCAAATAGTCATTGTCTGGCTGGCTTTATTAAGCATCCATGTCAATTCATCCTACAAAATA
This sequence comes from Psilopogon haemacephalus, assembly GCA_013396835.1. Lineage (NCBI taxonomy): Eukaryota > Metazoa > Chordata > Aves > Piciformes > Megalaimidae > Psilopogon > Psilopogon haemacephalus. The sequence continues at coordinate 81,282 of VWZI01008383.1, forward strand.
TGCTTTTTGTATACTGCAAAGTATTTTTAAAGCATCTGGGACCTAACTATGAGTGTACTAACACCAATACTTGAGATAAACTATTAACAGATCATCCTCCTGACTTGAAAATACTTGATATATTCCATGGAAAAAGCCTCTTGTATCACTGGGAAGTGAGTTCCTACAAGGGAGGAGACAATCAAGAAAATCCTACAGTAAAATCTAGAAAATACTTCCTCCCCCAGCAAAATCCTTTGTAGTAATTGCATTTATTTGAAAATTAATCACTTATATTTACCAACACAATAAACCTCAATAAATAAAATAACGGGAAATGTTTTGTGTCTTGCATAATCATTTTCGTTATTTTTAGGAGGTTTCTAGAAAGCACTGCCTTGTATCTTTGTACATGAGTGTGAATTATTGAGAAATAGCATAATGTACATGCTTATATTTTCCAGAATGTATAATAGAGAACATACCTATTTTTGAAACAACAAGGGTAATTTCACGTTTGAAATGACAGAGTTAAACCTCAGTGAAGAATTAAAACCAGCACTTTTTTTGCATCCTCATTAGCAATCATGATTGTTCAGTCGATAGCAAGCAGGAGAAGTGACACAAAAACCTGCATCACTGCTGAAGCAGACAGGATATTGACATTTAAACAAATGTTTTAAACATACTGTGCTTACGCTTCTAGTTTTAATATTAAAAGCTACTGGTGGAGCTTGTCTTATTTTGTCCTTCCTTATCATTTTATCATTCATGCACAGCAAACAAGGTGGCTTCTTTTTTGTTATTTTCTACATAAAAGAGAATAACAAACCTGCCAAATCCTCCTTTTCTTTTAAAGAGATTGATTGAAACCTCTGTTATATTTTGGGCTTGGTTGACATTTCCATTGATCTCCATTTTTAGGAGCATGGATAATAGCCAGAATAACTCAAAAAAAAGCAACCTGCCAGGATTTCTTCATCCTAATGATTCATATCTGAAACTTTTCAGCAGCACTTTTGAAAAATTTGTGTCTGCCCTGATTTTTTGGCAGAGAGTGAGAGTTACATTGTATGAAAAGATTAAAAATGCAGCTAGTTGATACATGCCATTTAGCTTTCAGCTGCAGCTCTGGCAGGGTGGGTGTCACCAAGGGCTAGCTGTAACTCTACTTGGATTCCCTAGTGGGTTTCTGCTGCAGGCGGCAGCTCAGCCATAGCATCGCCCATGGAAGCTGCTCTCTTTCTTTGAGGATGCTCCTACAGATGACAAGGAGAAGCAGGCAGATGAGTTTATCTCTAGGGGTTCAGGTACTTAGTAACAAGCAGGGAATAAGCATTTATTCATAACGGTGTTTCACAGTCGTCTCTTCTATTCCAGAATGAGTGTTTGTGTAGCCAGGTAGAGAGTCTCTCTTATCTCTTTCCATTTCTGCTTGTTCTTCTGCTGCTTCTGTGGAAGTGTACACTGAATTCTTGCAGCTGATGAGACTGTGAGTGCCCTTATGGCAAATCATCCTGTTGCAAACCAGGTGTGTGAGAGAGGTGATAATTTCTTAAGAAAAATTTTTAAAGGGAACTTTTGTCAGTGATCTTGTCTCTCCCAGACAAGGAGCTATCAGCTGCAAACCACAAGCATCACTGACACACCTCTGCTAGAACCTCAACATTAGACAGTAGGAGCTTTTGTTCATATGTTCATACGGGATCTGTAAACTTGCTTTCAGGTGAGTTCCTCAGGGTGAGAGCCTTGGGCAACTTGTGTGCTGAAACATCCCTATGAGTTTTGAGTTACTGCAGGTAGGAGAAGTAGTAAGATGCCAAGATTAAGGTGTGTTTGGCATTCATAGGCACCAACATTTAGATACCTTGAGAATTTTAATGTTAAAAGTTCAAGTGTCATTGGGCAAGAGATATCAAGATTTAGTTGTGCTGGTGTTTCAGGAGTAAAGATTTTTGATGAAGTAACCAAAGTTCTTTCATGAATTAACCATACTTTACTCACACACTGGTGTGGTTGTCTATTTGGCTCTAACTTCCTATTTCTGATTTTTTTTTTTTTCACCAAAGTTTTGCAAGATCCTGTCTTGAACAGGGTCTGATCTCAGAAAAGCTAATGAGATTTGAAAATGTGTAATTAAAAACATAAAATATTTGCAAGGTAGTCAACTTTCAATGACACTGGGGAATTACCAGTGTTATATTTTGTGATTCTCTGTGAGTTAATGAAATACTAAGGATGCATAATCGTGGTGAGTTTGTGCTTTCTTATTTCATAAGAATTATGATTCTTTGACTAATTTTCATGCTGTATTAAGATCCTTGAAAGTTCAAATGGCCTTAGTGAAGGACATACTTACAAAAAAAATGTTCTGGATATATTATATCTGATAAAAGTATTTGAAGAGGTATCATTCATTATGAGGAGTGTTTTGGTTTTGGTGCTTTGGAACCATGTGATTCATTGAATATTCTCTGAGAAGATGTCAGAGGTATTTTAGTCTTTTGTGTTAACATCAGGTCCACTAAATGTGGCTTTAACCTACTTGACAGACCCACCTAGACTTGGAACCTAGACTGGTTAATTTATGTGCATAAACAAAATGGAAATACTTTTGAATCCTTGCTTGTAAAATTGCCATGTTCAGCAGAACCCAGATTTTATCTAAGCACCAGAAAAATAATTAAACAAAAGGAAAACAAAGTTACAGACTTCTACAGTCATAGAATAGTAGGGGTTGCAAGGGACTTGCAGAGATCAAGTTCAACCCCACTGCAAAAGCAGGATCACCTAGGGCAGGCCACAGTAGAACACATCCAGGTGAGTTTTGAAAGTCTAGAGGAGACTCTGCAACTTCTCTGAACAGCCTGTTCCAGTGCTCTGTCACCCTCACAGTAAAGTTTTTCCTCATGTGGAACTTCATGTGTTCCCAATTATGTCCATTCCCCCTTGTCCTATCACAAGGCACCACTGAAAATAAGCTGGCCTACTCTTCTTGACATCCACCCCTTAGATATTTGTAAGCATTAATAAGATCTCTTCTTAGTCTTCTGTTATTCCACCTAAGGAGCCTCAGGTCTCTCAGCCTTGCCCCAAAAACAGCTATTTCAGTTCCTTGATCTTCCTCGTAGCCCTCCTTTGGACTCTAGCATTCTCCTTTTCTTCTTGAACTGGGGAGCCCAAAACAGGACACAGTACTCTAGATGTGGTCTCATTAGGGCATAATAGTTTTGTCTTTTAAATATTTGCCTTTTAATTTATTTTTTCCCTGGTGTTATAACTTTCATCAATCTCAATTCCAGCTCCTTTGAGGACAAATTCCATATGCCATTCCTTGTGGATCACCAGAGGGAGGGTGTCTAACTGGTATGCTTGTTGTGAACATGGGCAGTTATCCTTTTTCCTTTCTGTATGTTGTTTTTTTAAAATAAAAGTTGAAGAGAGGTATCAATCCTTGTGTTTTATTTCACTCATCTTTTTAGGTTACAAGGTATGAATAAGGCCAAAAATAATAAGCTGAAGTTTAGAAAGGAGTTGTCTTTTGTCACACGATTCTTTGTTTCAGTGCTTAATTCCAAACTAGCTGTAAAAGTATCTATCTAACATATTGGTGGGGTCAAAGCAATCTCAGCCCTGGGATATTTTACTTAATTTGTTGCCAATTAACACAAACTTCTAATGACCAATTTATCGAGGGAAAAAAAGCTAGCACAAGCAATTAAGTACTGAAGCAAATGCCTCTTCCCTGCCTTCCTGGGCACAGCTGAAGCTGGACCTGGCTCTTCTCCAGCCCCAGCCTCTTCCATATCCCCCAGCTTAGGTGCCTGTGGGCTTCCCTGCCAGGGCCCCAGCGCCCATGTGAGCACAAAGCATGGAAACATTCCCACCTCTGCCACTAACCGGTGAGTGTGAGAAGCTTTCCTTCCCCTCCTCTTTATTGTTGAGTCAATGTCAGCCTGATCAAGCTTTTACAGAAGGGGTTTTCCTAGGGAGAAGCCTATTCCGTGCAGGTGTTATTTGGGTGAGAAACATGGTGCAAACACACAACAGTTCACCCAGCAGTAAAGGAGAAAGAGCAGCTTCAGAGTCACTGCCAAGCCCACAAGGTTTTTGAGGTTGCCAAGGCCTACACAGGCAAAGGCATCACTGCATGGTTAGTCACAGAAATCTGTCATTGCCTGCTATTATGTATTTATAGGCAAGTGCCTCTGCCATGCTTACATTAATTTAAAACAAAGATCTCTGTGTGAAATTGAAACTTAATATTTCATCCAACTTGTTTGCAGTATAGGAAGATGAGATTTTTGACCTAGTAAAATGATGGATTGCATTTACTCAAAGGATGATTACAATTAGTTGAATAAACATCTAGAAAGTAATGATCTGTAAAAGTATTACTATGCAACTTTCACAAAGAATATTGGAAATTATTGGTGTGCAGATTTACCAACAAAAATGATTGCTATACTAGCTATCAGTAGTGACATAAAATGCACTGTGGTTTGAAGATGCTTCTTTGTAAGTTTGTGATACCTTAGTCCAACGAATTATAAATTAGAAATCAATTATTTTTAAGTTCTTTGTAAGTACTATCTTTCACTATGACTAGTTTTGAGTATGTGTTTGTGACCGCATCAAACATCAAAGGAATCAAGTTTAAATTTTCTTATCACAGCATAATTGAGTAGCAATGCTTATCTTCAGTGGAAATAATTTCAGTTTGTAAGAATGTTATACTTGGATTTAAGGATAACACTGAGATACAAAGATTTAGACTTGTTTTCTGAAAGCCTATGGGGTTTGATTTTTCTGGTCTAGCTGGTGGTGCAATAATCAGTACTGCATCTTACTAAAAGGGTAGCCCTGTGGATTATCTATGTATCATGATGGCTATAAAACTCCATTAAATACAAATATAAAAACTAATTGCAGTGTATAGATGTATTAGAGTAAGATCTGATTGTTACTTAAATAAAGCAAGTTTTATAGTATCATTTCCTCTAGTTCTTAGTGTACATGGCTTTTGTGTTTGATACATAGTTTCTTCAGTAAGGTTATTCAGACATTAGAAATTATACTTTTCAGAATTTACTATCCTTGAATCTTAAAAGAGTTTACAAGTTCACACGTGGCATATGATGGTTTTATATTCTTTAGGGAGAAACACATACATCAGTATTGTATAAGAAATTAAAAAATAGCAAGGGAATCAAGGCTGGACAAATGGGTTTCAAGAAAAGATCTGATTCTGGAATATATATAGCAATTTCTTCTTGAACCCACTTTGTCTAAGAAGGCAATTTTCACTAATTCACCTAAAATGGGTTTAAATACTAGTTTAGTTGAATAACTAAAGTGTCAGGTTTTGAGCAGTTATAACTTATGACTGTCAATTTGCTGATCCAAGGTAAATCAATGTGACCTTCATCTGAACAAAATTAAAGGATATCAACCAGAGGCTTGTGTTTTTTTAACTACATGATTGTAGATAAGCTGATGAAATTTGTGTGAACTAGAACCTCTCCAATGTGTGGACAGGTATAGTAATTAATTTGGAGTTCACTTTTCAACTATGCAAAAGGTAGTTCTTGTACTTGGTTGTATTAGTGTTTATGTGGTATCAGGAGTGACTGCCCAAGCTGTGGTTGAATGAGAGGCAAATGTCCATGGCAAGACAAGCTAAGGAGTTCCCATCTACTTGCCCACTGTGTGTCCTGCCAATATAACCTGCTGTGTTAAGATAATCAACACTTCTTTTAAAAGTGCCTTTCTGAAATGAATTTGAAAACTGGGGAATTCTTCATTTTCACAACTGCTTCTAGCTTTACAGGTAATCAATATGCTGAGTAAGCAATCCCAGCTTTGGTCAGTCCTAAGCCCTAATGTTTTTTAATGCTCTACCTATCTGTGCCTTTCTCTAGTAGTTCAATTCCTATCTTCTCTGGGCCAAGAGGCCACCTAGCTCCGGGATCAGTTATTATCTTCGTTGAATCAGATCTGTATATCTCCAGAATAGCACAGGAAGCTCCACATGGGGAGTTTTTGAGCTCCTGGTTAAACTAGCCCTTTCAGCATATGAGTGAACTGTGCTGTTGCCGTATGGCTTCCTTTTGAACTACCTGTTTACACTTTGCACTGCTTTCCAGAGTGTTCCTTGGGGTATTGTAGAGATAACTTTAATCTCATGGCCGTGCCAGGAGGCATGAAGGAGGTCCCATGGTAGTTGCTTCTGAAAAGCAAATAGCTGCTGCTTAACAAAACAAGTTTGAATTTTACTCCAGGCAGTTCTTTCACTGCTTAGCTAACACACACAGACAACACAGTAAAAAACAACTTAAAACAAGTGTAGAAAGAACTTAGTTAAGAGCTGGATTTCTGTTGATTCCAAATTTAGAATCTTAATTTTAAATTTCCTTAATGATTTCAGATACTTTTTTTGTTTGCTTCTTTTGTTTTGCTTATTTCCAGCTTGATTCACAAAGTGATTTAAAGACTTCTCAGTGAAAATGTATTGGGATGTCCAGGTTGTCATGGCTTTCAGTCAATAACCACTTCTTTAATAACACAGTAACTTGTTGACAAGTAACATAGTGGAAATGTCTTTCTCTAAATCAGTCAAAGGCGATGAGAAGAAAAAGGAATAGAAGCTAAATTTCCCAGATCAATGACTACTGTAGTGTATCTGTCACCTCTTCTGCGTGGCAGAAAGTGTAATTGAAGCAAATAATTAATACATTTTCAAATTTCAAATACTCATTTGCTTGAAGATACTTAATGAAAATTTTTAGAGTACCTGATTTAGTTTCTGTAGCTGCAAGCAAGTGCTTTAAGCACCAGTTATGCTTTCTCTTTTCCAAGGGAAGAGCCCTGCCTATATGAAGCTGCTGGGCACTGGCAGTGTTGTACTGACTCTGAAATACGACGTAGGCAGAGACCAGGATAAAAGAATGAATTAATCCTTAATAATTAAGTTACTGTAGTTTACCTAACTGGGCTGGATTTTTTTTAACTGTATCTGTGATTTGTGATACTCTTGCATGTTACTGTACACCCTTGTAACGTGTCTGATTAAAAGCCATTGTGGTGGAGGAGGGGAGCAGGATGCAAAGTAAAACTGGAAGATCTGGAAAACTGTAGGTATTTTCTGTAGCAAGAATGTCTCCTTTCTGAAATAAACAACTACTATTCACTGTCTTTCATAGTGCTACATGATTAACACAAGCTGGGGTTGTCTCTGGTATTTGCAGCCTTACTCAATGTGAGTATTTGGAAGAGGAAGTTCATTAGGAAAGCTTGGAGGAGAGGGTTCCTTAAAGTTGACCTGCAAAACAATTTGATTTTATTTGATGATACATGCTTGGTGCCCCCAGTAATAACCATGCTTTTGACATGCTATTATCCAGCCTTGCCTGGATCACTGCCCTCTATTAGTAAACTGAGGTCATAGCAAATTTGCTGGACCTTGAGGCAAGCTAACAGGCAAATGTCTTTCATTGAACTGCGTGGTTTGGTAAGCATTCACTTTTAACTGTGTTAAATATTTCTAAAAAGGTTTTTGGACAGAACTGTATGTCATAGGATGGAAACTCAGAGTGATGGAGGTTTTTACATCTTAAAAAAGCTGAATACATATCTTCTCATTTTTGTGGCCTGCTTGACAAGGAGAACTCTGTAGTAGCAGGAACTCTGGGCTATGCTGGGTCATTTCTCAGTGTGTCCACACTTGTGTGTGTGTGTTTGTGTGTCTATGACTGTGAGGGCTAAAGGAGAAATTTTGCAAAATATTTTGGAAATGCATCAGAGACAAAAGACAGCATTTTACTTGAAAATGCCAATTTAAATACAGGTTCCGAGGAGAAAGGATAAATTTAAAAGTATTTCTGCAGTGACTGTAAAATGTCTGTACTTAACTGTAAAAACAGTCAGTTTGAAGTCTAGATAAAGCTATTAATATGCAATCATAGTTGACTTTATATGTTAATGTACCTAGTATGCTAGGATATACAGATATAACCTTGACAGAAATAAGAACTCTGATGTGTGACTCAAATAATTTAAAAAAAAAAAAAATCTTTAAAAAAAAAGTTATAGCACATGTTTTTTTAAATATGGAGTTCAAGAATTTTACTTAAAATGTTATTGTAATTTTTGTGCAAGTAACCAGAAGACCACTGTTTTTATATCACATAGCTGTCACAGAAACAGAATTCAGTATTGAAACATTACTTAATGTGAGCCCAAACCTGTTCTTCGTTCTCCATTTCAATCTCAAATTCATGCTCTGCAAAATGCAATTGGGTGCAGTACGGCATCCTTTTGATTATCAAACAGAAATACTTGGAAATCTAAAGCAAACAGTTACTTGAATTTCCAACCTCCCAACTCAGAGAGGGGACCATTAAATCATTAAAAGTAAAAATACTTGGCATACCAAACCATTAAATTGAGGTAACTCATTAACTACCTATGGATAAACAAGCAAATGGAGAAGTTCTTCTTAAGATTTTTAAGACAACTTAGTACAGGAATCCTGTTTAGTATTAGCCATATTACTAACCCTTATCATATGTCTGCTTATGTATTAATAGATAAAATGCGCTCTATATAATTTCCTGTGCCTAAAGCAAAGATTGCTTCCACCTTCTTTGAAGGTGAATTTTCTGTCTCTTTAATCCATCCGAACAGGATACTCTGTGCATCTGAATTATTAGCAAAATCATGGTCAAAATTGAAGTCTTTATTGGCAAAACTAATCTTTTAAATCTGGCAAGAACTACATCCACACACACTCCCAGATGAAACAGTAGTCACAATTCCAAAAAATGTACACTGGTCCAATAAACATTGATAAGGTGTTTGTAGGGAATAGGATCAGCCCTTTATGGAGAAGCAATGTGTTATTCAATATAGAAAATGTTAACATTAATTTGGCTTTTTCAATATGGTTGTAAAGTTATATTCAGACTCTCTGTATGGGTACTGAGGTTGAGAAATACCCATTATGTGTCCTTAAATAGCAATTTGTTACATTTACACATGCAGAGAATTATGCGTTTATACAAACTCTGAGTTCCGTATGTAAAATATGAAACTATTATGAAGATATAGTGGCCAGTTTTACAGAGCTGATTTGCCTTATAATTTTGAAATACAACAGAATGACCCAGGGCATGCTATAAAAATCTTAAGAGAGGAAAATGTGCATGTGAAAGTGACTTCATAGCAAATGGTAGTTATTTTCTTCCATATTGCGCTAGCCAAGTTGCTAAGAGATGGGTTTGGGTTTTATTCACATATAAAGTGGTGGGTTTGTGTGTTTGTGGGATTTTTGTTTGTTTGCTTTCTTGCTTGTTTGTTTTGGTGTGGGTTTTTGTTTTGTTTTATTTGTTTCCCTTTTTACTAAATCTCTTTTCAGCTGAAAATTTGTCTGCCTAGTTCCGGCTTAAAGCAAGATTCTTGCAGTCAAGTTTTAAATCCCTTGATGTATCTGTGTTTGTAATGGAAATGCTAACATAACCTTAGCTGTTATAGGGCAAACAATATTGCAATAATAAATAATGAACAAAGTGGCTTAATAATTTGAAGCAAATCATGTCATGGGCCTGGCAAGATTTTATGACTAAATTATATGGGCAGGAACCTTACAACTGACATACTGCATAAATGCCATAAATAGATGGATACAGGATGTGTGTTCATGAAGCTGAAACTACAGTTTTCATGATCTAAAAGATAAAATGCTGTGGGAGACTGTTAGAAATTTGGTGGAAGCCTTAGGCAAATCAAAAGGCAGAACAAATGATCAGTGTGTCAGTTTTTAATCAATGGCTATTATCTCTAGTACTAATGATCTGTACAGTGCCTCACTAAATCTGCTGGGCTTCTGAATATGGATGTTCTGGTTAATGATCCATTATGTGGCCTGTTGGTCTCTCCTAACTGTAAAACATCCCTTAAAAAAAAAAATCATGGTTTGTTTGTTGGAGTTTCTTTTCTTTTCTTTTCTCTTCAGTGCTATGCATAACTTGACTGAAGGTTTTTCTCTTTATAGCTTAAGGAACAATAGGAATTTCCCTGGCAGCATTTGGTTCTGGTTCAGTTAGACTAGTGTCTTCTTTCTAACAGCTGCTGTTCTCACTGTGTGCATCTAGCATGTTGAAACAGCTTACAAAACAGGACACAACTGATCAATTTCCTCATTTGCTGATACCAAGAATGAGTTTCTGGAGTTACAGCTTGAAGGACATCTGTTTTCCTTCAGAAGGTGAAGTGCTTGATCATCAGTGAACTCTTTTCTTTGACTTAGATCACAGAATCACAGAAGCATTCAGGTTGGAAAAGACCCTCAGGCTCACCAAGTCCAGCTGATATCCCTACTCTACAAGGTTCACCCTAAACCATATCCCCAAGCACCACATCCAAACAAATTTTAAGCACATCCAGGTTTGGTGACTCTGCCACCTCCCTGGGCAGCCCATTCCAATGCCTGACTACTCTTGCTGTGAAAAAAAATTTCCTTATGTCCAATCTAAACATATCCAGTCACAGCTTGAGGCCATTTCCTCTTGTTCTATCACTAATTACCTGTGAGAAGAGACCAGCATCAACCTTTCCACAGCATCCTTTCAGGTAGCTCTAGACAGTGAAGAGGTTTCCCCTCAGCCTTCTTTTTCTCAAACTAAACAGCCCCAGCTCCTTGAGTTGCTCTTCATAAGATTTATCCTCTGGGCCCTTCACTAGCTTTGTTGCCCTCCTCTTCACTTGCTCCAGCACCTCCACATCCCTCTTGTAATGAGGTGCCCAAAACTGAACACAATACATGGGGTGTGGCCTCACCAATGCTGACTATAAGGGGACAATCACCTCCCTGCTCCTGCTGGGCACAGCATTTCTAACACAAGCCAGGATGCCATTGGTCTCTTTCTGTCAGATAGTTTTCCAGCCACACTTCCCCAAGCCTGTAGTGTTGCTTGGAGTTGTTGTGGCCCAAGCGTAAGACCTGACATTTGGCCTTGTTGAAGCTCATTGGCCCATTGATCCAATCTATCCAAGTCCCTCCACAGAGCCTCTCTACCCTCATGCAGATCGATACTCACACCTAGCTAACTGAACACTCTAGGTCTTCATCAAGACCATCACTAAAGATGTTAAAGAGAAGCTGTCCCAACACTGAGCCCTGAGGAACAGCACTTGTGACTGGCTGCCAGCTGGATTTAACTGGGCCTGTTCAACAACAGTAACATAGATGAGGGCAATAACCATAGACATGCCTAATGTTACTTTATGAAGTGAAGAAGAGTGACCATAGTTAGGAGTTAAAGAACAGGCCAGATACAGGGTTAAACTGGTGGAGGGGAGATTTAAATGGGATGTCAGGAGGAAATTCTTTACAGTGATGATGGTGAGATACTGGAACAGGTTGCCCAGGGAGGTTTTGGCTGCTCCGTCCCTGGAGGTGTTCAAGGCCAGGTCGTTTGAGGCCTTGAGCAACCTGTTCTAGTGGGAGGTGTCCCTGCCTATGGCGGGGGTTTGGAACTAGATGATCTTTGAGGTCTCTTCCAACCTAAACCATTCTATAATTCTAAGAACTCTCCAGCCTGTCCGAGGCTCACTGAATGGCAGCACAACCCTCTGGTGTGGCAGCCACTCCACCCAGTTTTGTGTCATCAGCAAACTTGCTGACAGTGCACTCTCTTCTCTCCTCTAGCTCGTTGAGGAATATATTGAATAGCACTGATCCCAGTACTGACCCCTGAGGGAATACAGTAGACTCTCTGCCACTGCCCACAACTCTGACTTTTTTCCTTCAACCAGTTCAATCCACCTCATTACCCAATCATCCAGACCATACTACCTCAGTTTAGCTGCAAGGATGCTGAGGGAGATGGTATCAAAAGCTTTACTGAGATCAAGATCAAAATTACCCAGGAAGGGTGCCTGCATTTGCAGTTTTCTCAATGGGATTTTAAAAAGAGCAGAAAAAAAAGTCTCTTTAGGTGGTAGCTCAGTACTAGGGGAACCTTATATAAGTAAAAGTCCTGTCTTCATAGCACAGTGGCTGTGTAGCAGGGTCCACAAGAAGTCATGATAAAGCTGAGATTTTTCAGAAGATTGTAATTCTTTTATGTTTCTCTGAGCAAACACAACATTTTAGCAGGTAGATTTTTAAGTGGCTGAAACCCGTGGGATTCTTTATTTTTGTGGGACTTAGTTTTAAGGGCTTGCTTTTCTGCTGGCATCCACAAATGCCCTGCAGGTGCACAGCAACCCTTTACAAATTCCTAGCATGATTTTCTTGTGACATACAGTCACAAGCAGGTCATTATGTTATAGTTAATGTCCTCATTTTGCAGCTATCCAACATTTCTGCAGACTGTACTAATGGCAACAGGAATGTCAGGCTGCTGTAAAGTGAGAAGTGAGGACAGCAAGACAGTAATTCAGCATATTCTATCAAGAAAGGGGTAAGGCAATGGGATTATACTACCTGAAGTCAATTTATGAAACACTTTGTCTAGTAGTCTTAGATCCAGTGAGATAATGAAATTTATCTCAAAATCCATGGATTCATCTATTGCTTCAGTAGGACCTTTCTCTGATTATAGGCCTCCAGATAACAAGGCTCCATTGTAGTTTGAACACTGAGAAAGGAAACTATAGTTGGTGATCATCTTGGTATATGGTAGTTTTCTCGCCAAATTACTTTTTAGAGATCTTGTTTTACTCTATTTGAGTAATAAATCATATTGTTATGATTATCCAGTCTTGGTTATTTTTTATCATTAATCTGTCTATGCTTTACATGTTGAGAGCTAGCCCTTTGTTTTCAAGGCAGCCAAGTTAGGGCACTGATTTGATACCACTTAATATTCCACTCAACTCATCTACTTATAGAAAAGCCTGGCAGATGTTCTTTAAACTCTTGGGAAGGCTCTGTGAACATTTACCAGGAAATTTGTGTTTGCATCCTGTCACACGACAAGAAAGGGGTCTCTTTGCTGGAGCAGCATACATAGAATCATAGAATCACTGAACGGTTTAGGTTGGAAGGGACCTAAAAAATTATCCAGTTCCAACCACCTGCCATGAACAAGGACACCTCACACTAGAACAGGTCACTCAAGGCCTCATCCAACCTGGCCTTGAACACCTCCAGGGAGGGAGCATCCACAACCTCACTGTAAAGACTTCTTCCTAACATCAAGTTTAAATCTCCTCTCTGTCAATTTAAACCCATTACTCTTCACCTGTCATTACAAGACATTGTGAATAGTCCCTCCCCAACCTTCCAGTAGGCCCCCTTCAGATACTAGAAGGCCACTGCAAGATCGTAGAATCAGAATGGTCTAGGTTGGAAGAGACCTCAAAGATCATCC
>VWZI01008384.1:10009-39381 GCA_013396835.1 Psilopogon haemacephalus
TGAAGGTTAAGGATGAAGCTTTATTTTACAGCTTAGCACATATTTACAAACATATATACACAGAATTTACAATTATATACAAGTTAGAAGTAATGCAGAAATTCAAAATCCTTGTTGAGCAGCCAGAGTGCCCAGGAGATCTCCCAACCAACCTGTACTCTTTTCCACTCCACCTCTTGTCTCAGAAATAACCAGATAAAGCTCCATATAGTTCATGTGATTAATTTGTGGAGATCTAAGATGAGATGCCAAATGCCAACAAGGAGTTAAAAGGAAATTGTTAGATAGGGTTACATAGATTTCATGCAGAGGAGTTAAGGCAAGATGCATCCAGACACACAGACTGAAGAAGTGACCACCTTTGTTTATATTTTGACTATTTTATGTCCCTCAGCAGAACCAGTGAGTGAGATAGACATTGTTATTATTTTCTTTTCACAGCCAATGACCTATTTTTTTTCATTAAAATATTCTAGTTAGCCTGAAACCAGCACACCCTGTATTTCCACTGCAATGACTACCTGTGGAAAAAACGACGGGAGACAAGCTCACCCGATGATGATCAACAAGTCTCACTTTATTAATTAGAAGCTCACAGTTATATAGTCACATTAATGAAGCTCATACATATTGCAAAAGCGGAGCTCATCATTGGCTCTTTGTTATCTTTCGCCCTTGTCCTTCTCACAGCATATCTTACATTCCTGTGGCTAGCTAGATTCTGTTTTGCACAAGTTAGTTTCTGCACCTGCATCCTGTTATTTTATGATTTCTCCCTCAAGGCTACTGTGTCCTTATACAGTGCCCATGCTGTCTCTCAACCAGCCCAAGGCAATCATGTCCTTCTCTCCTTTAACCATTCATCCACAAAACTCTCCACAACCACCAGTATTCAATATCATGATATTGATATCATGGTGTTTCAGGAGAGAGAGGAAGTCATGGAAAGATAGAAAGAGGAGAGGAAAGCAAAGAAGGAGGAAGGAAGATGGGAAGGAGAGAGGGGGGAGAGGAAGAGTGTGAGGAAGGTAGGGAACAGGGAAGGAAGGAAAAGAATGAAACCAGGCTGATTCCAGAATTACTCAAATAGTTTTCCAGAGCAGTAAAACCTTTTGACATTATTCTTTTAAGTGACTTTGTTTGGTGTATAAGAAGAATTTACAAGGAAGATACACTCAATTTGAACTCTAACAGTATTTGGTATATGTGTTTAGTTCCTCTCCCCTTATACTCTGCCCTGATGATGCTGGACCTGGCATATCATGTCCAGCTCTGGGCTCTCCAGCTCAAGAGTAGCAGAAAACTACTGGAAAGAGTCCCATGGAGTGCTGTGGAGATGATTGGTGGGTGGAAGCATCTTGTACAACGAGGGGCTAAGAGACCTTTGTCTCTTTATCCTGAAAAAGGGAAGACAGGTCTTACAAATTTATATAATTATCTAAAGGGTGGAGGTTAGGCGTATGGGACTGGGATTTTCTCAGTGATGGCCAGTGATAAAGGAAAGGGCAACACATACAAGCTAGAATACAGAAGGCTTCACTTGAACATAAGGAGAAACTTCTTTGAGGGTGACAGAGCACTGGATTAGGCTACCCAGAGAAGTTGTGGAGACAGCTTCTCTGAAGACATTCAAAACCTGTCTGGACACATTTCTGTGCAAGTTGGTCTCATTGTAGCTGTGTTAGCAGTTGATTTGGACTAGATGATCTCCAGAGGTCTCTTCCAACCTATATAATTCTATGATTCTCCATGTTGGCTAATACAAACAGATGGTAGTTTGGATTTAATGAGTTGTTAGGCTTCCTGTATTCTTCACCCTTAAGGCTTTGTCTGGTCAACAAGCCCCTCAGGGAAAGAGCAGTTCACCTCCATAGCTTCCCAGCCTGTATTCTCAATCATCTTTCTCAACCTTTATCATTACTGAAACAACAGTGCAACCTGATTGTCTGTCAGCTTCTCATTAGAGTCCATGATTTTTTTCCTTTCTGGATTTTAAACCATTTCATGTTAATGTTTCCAGTCTTGAATCTAGAACTACCAACACTTGTCTCAACAATTCTTTTTCTGTCTGTAATTTGACACTATTTCTTTCTACAGGCTTTACTTACGACTTTGTCTCATCACATGCCATGGCTTTTCTACCTTCTCAGCAACCCAGGGCAAGCAATGGGGTTGTATAAGCTGTGTTCTCTGCATCTTTGAAACAGATGGATCCTAATCTTAAGGTAGCTGAGGGGAATGTGATGAGTAAGGTTCAAGAGAGGAAGAATACAAAACCCAGAAAACATTCTCAAGTGTTCCAAATCATCGTTTGTCATTGATTTAATAAATACATTAGTTTATACCACTTGAGGACTTTGGTACTTCAGTCCTTTGAAATGGAGTAGAAAACTTAATTCAGCAATATGTAACTTTACACAGTAGCTTACCTTTATGATAATGTCTCCATCATAACTTAATTCAAGTAATAAGAAAACTTTCATCTGCATATCCATAACATGATGTATTAGGTTTAAGCTAGCCCCTCTCCCCGAGCTCAAAAGCTCAGTAAATACTTAATTCTATTTGGAAGTAAAAAAGGTAAACTTTAACAATAAATAGATATTAAAGGGAGTTATAGAGGATGGAGGGAAAAGAAACCAAAATATAGGGTACAGATAGAGGGGGAATTACAGAGGATAGGAGGAAAGGTAACAAAATACAAAATATAAAAATAGAACCTGTGGATGGAAGTTGAATTCAAGCAGTGAAATTAATGATTGGTGGTGGAGTCAGAGGGATGAAATTTTGATGGTGAAATGCAGTGTGTTATAGAGTTCCAAAACACAATTGCTCTCCCCATGTGTTTCCTGGAGAACACATGGTGAGCAGCAGCAGAACAATAAGGTGCTGGACAGATGAGGCGAGGCCAAAGAGAGAGAAACAGGAAGTCCATCCCTCTTTATAGTAGTCTTGGAAGGAAGTGGGAGGGGGCTAAACACCACACCTGGGGACAGGTCAGACCACCCCCAGGATACAGTTCCAGGTAAGCTTAACCCTTCACACATGATTTTGACAGGAAATGTCTTTTGGAAGAAAACCAGCCAAATGAAAAACCTAAAAAAAAAACCAACCCAAAAAACTCAACAACAACCAAAACAAGAACAATTATAAACTTATTGGAATTTTACCACTATTTCATTAAAAATAAACACTCAAAACCAAAACAACAAATAACCAACAGAAAACAATCTAAATCCAAAACAATGACAAAAAAACCCCAAATCAAGCCAAATATTATTTTACTATAAAATAATAAGACAACAGGATTTTTTTTCGTCCTGATAGTGTAAAACTCTATACCACTTGCAGTGGTCATGAAATTGATCAACATTAACACATCTTTGTACAATTCTCTTCAGTACCTCAGTTTGTTCTTCTCTGTCAGAGTAGAATGCTTCAGTGATTTTTTTGTGGATCTCAGCGTGTCTCCCTGTGGGTGTAATGTAAGTGCAGCAGTTTTCAGGACTGGGACATAACCAATTCTTAAATCATAATGCATTCAAACACACACACACAAAAATGTTAAGAGCTAATAGTGAATCTATCTTGCTGCAAATTCTGCCTATGGTAGATGATGATATAATATAGAACATGCAGTAATTGTGTTCTCCAGATGGGAAGTCCTATGAAAAATAGTTTTATTTGTATTTATCGGTAATACATGTGTTTCCAGACACATTTGTTTCAAAGACTTTAATGCTTACAGCATTAATTTCAATCCCTGGTGCAATGCTTAAATTAAAATAAAAAGACTTTTGTCAAAATTGCACCTATAAAAAATACTATATAAAGTTGTATATCAAAGTTTACTGGCTTTTATATTTGGTCTCCAACTTCTCAACAAAGCAGTTGGAATTAGGATGTCTGTCATGTAGAAGAAGCTCTGATATAAATAGGCATAAGATGCTCAGTGGCTTTCTGGAATGACACTCTCAGTCAATAGGCAGAAAAAAAACAGGAAAAATAATTTTGCTTAATTTATAAAATGAAATAATTATGCTATACCAATCCTAGAATACTTGCTGTTACACACTGTAAGGAAAGACATTTATTGCCCTTCATGATCATTTTCATGACTGTAAAAGTACTGATGTAAAATTTCCCCTTCAGTTTCACTCACTCTTGGGGAATATAAAATAGAATAGAACAGAATAGAATAAGCCAGGTTGGAAAAGACCTCCAAGATCATCCAGTCCAACCCATGACTCAGCCCTATCCAGTCCTATTCTGGGGAACCAGAATGCAGGTTTTGGAGAACGAGGGAAAAAAAATTACAGAGGCTGGGGAAAAGGGGAAGGAAGGGAAAAACAATACACAAAATAGAAATACAACCTGTGGAAATTGAGTTTTGAGTCCAAATGCTGGAACTGATGATTGGATGGTGAATGAAAGCTGGATGCAGGCTTTTTTGTGATGAAATGCAGCCAGAATTCCAAGGAAAATGGGGGAACTCTCCACATGTTGAGGGGCATGTGGTAAGCAGCAAGAAGGCAGCCCAGGTAGGCAGGACAAGAGAGAGAGGAAAAACAAGCTGTCTCCACTTTTATAGCAAGTCCTTAGCAGGCAGTGGGAGGGGCTAACCATGACACCTGGGGAAAGGTCAGACCACCCCCTTTGGAGGAATCAGAGGGCTCCAGGTGGGGCTTAACCCTTTACACAAAGTTGCTGTAGTGAAATTTCTAGTGAATTGCAGAAGACAGCTCCTTCATAGTAGGGGTGGCAGACAGCAATCTATTTAATCACTAATCAGGGCAGACACATTCTGCCTATGATGGCTTTACTTCAGGACAGTGGTTGTTTTTGTTACAGGTAAAAGGAAGACATCTAAGAAAGGCAACATTTTAAACTGTCATGCCAAGATTCACTCAAAACTGTCTGTCAGTGCACAGTGCCATAACATTTGCACCGGTTCACATTGATTACTCGGGGCTTTAGTTAGATTTAATTGTGTTGACTGTCTAGGTTCCTAGAGGTCGATTGATGTGTCTTATTAAAACAGCAATGTAAGGAGTTTAATTTAGAAAAAAAAAGACAGAAACTATGGCAGGTTAGGAAAAAATGAATCTATCAGTCAGTGGACTAGAAATTACTACTGATTATTCAGTACTACTCTAAATGATTGTGCTTCTTGAAATTATATGTTAGTGAAATGATATGTTAGCATAATTGATATAGATATACTTGTTTAAGGTGTATTTCTTCCAAAAGTGGAAGTGTCCTGCTTAATGCTTTTTAGCAGAATTAATATTCGAGAAGGGAAACATGATGAGGGATCAGTTCCAATGTTGGCAATACAACTTTTATCATATTTCAGAATTTGTCCTTGGCTATGCAGTACACATTTTTTTTATCATTGTGTGTGTCAATGAATAACTTGTATTTATTCATGTCATTGGCTAATAACCACGAAATTGATCTATATCAGTATATAATTACCACCTGAACACAAAAATGTATGTAAGACAATTTTCATGACCATTTGGAAATCCTTATTTTCTCACCTCCAAAGCTGGAACTCAAATACAGTGTCTTAAACAGACTTAAAAGACAAAGCTATTAGTGTCAGGTCAGTAGATCAGCTCATTTTAAAAATTATGGAAGGCTGTCCCTTGAAAAAATAGACACAAAATAATCTCATTATATATATATTTTTTTTTACATTAGAAGTAGCAGTGCATGGAAGTAGACATAGAAGTTTATTTTACTTACTATTTTTTTTATTGAGTGGGGAGTCAATATTATCAGTTAAATTTACACTGCACAGATTTATTTAAATCAACACAATCTATTTGGATATTAATTAAACACTTTTCTGAGTTATGTAAGACTATAAGTAGTATTGTTGTGAGTCTCATGTGTTCATATCAATTTCTGTTTAAGTCAGGTGCAAAGAAAGAAATGTCTTATACTATATACCTTATACAGACTATAATTAGAAAAAGTACCCATAAAATATTTCCTGCTATTGCTCTAGAAACTTTGTGAGGCCTTATGTTGACTCTCTTCATCCACCTTATTTCTTTTCCTTTCAATGCCTTCAAAATTCTGCAGAACAGGCTGTATGAGTGTGTTCAGTGTCTTGGAAGATCACAATAGTTTAAAAGATATATTGTGAGATTAAATATGTCAGGAGATAAGCATGACTGTGTCATATAAAATTACAGTTAACAAGAATCTATGTTAAAACTCTAAAGTTTTGCAAGATGTAAGGCAGATAATAATGTGGAAATGTCAATGAGCACTGTGTTACGGTGGCATATATTCAGTTCTAAACATAAAGCAATTTATTATTCAATTCTGCTGGTTTCAGTGAAGAATTTTCTCACTTCAATTGATTTTCATGAATTTTCAGACTAAATAAATATGTTACTTTTGCTAAAACACAGTAGTCATTTGGACTAATTTCTAGCTCTTACATTGCTCCAAGCATACATGGTAACTTTATGCTGAAAGAAGTACTCATAAGGACAAATTCGCAGTTTGCCTTCCATGGTCAATCTGTTCTCAGACTAGCAGCTCAGGCAGGAATTGTCATGGTGAGTGAATAAAATATGTTCCTATAAACATAACTTAAAAAACCCCAAACAAACAAAAAAAAACCCAAAACAAAACTCCTATCCTGAGACAATGTCAACTGAGAGCAATAAAATAATGACATATATTGTGCTGTAGGCCTTTACCATGATAAAACTTCTAAATTGTTTAATCCAAGCCTGATACAATATATTTCCTTGTCAACATTTATATTCAAATATTTCCCAGAAAGAATAAACCATAGTAGTTCTTGTATGGATCTATAATAGGTTCCTTTTAATTTGTATTTCTTAAATTCTGTCTTCTAAATAATATCCACACCAAATATCTTCCATTTTGAGATAGAAAAGTAGAAGGTAATCTGTTTTTTAACCAAGTCTGTGACTGACTCTGTAGAGTCACATTCTTTGCCTTCACTATTTCAAAGAACAAACCAGTCTTTTACATAAAGACAAGAACCTGAACTGTATAGGGAATGATCAAAGCAAGAAGAAGAAAGTTCTCACATTTTTTTCATCACAAATTCAGGCAGTTCATTCAACTCTTTTGTTCCATCTGAAAGAGATTGCATGAGTGTAAAAGCTTTCTCTAGTATTTTCTCCTCTACTACTTTTTTTTTTTTTTTTCTTTCTATGTAGATTTGAGCTGCTTATTATCCATTTCTATCCTGTCATGGAACATTTCTTTCGTAGAAGCTTGTCAGGAGGTACAAAAGATTTGTTCATCACCATTAATCCATTTATTCTATAAAATAACGTATAACAATTGTCAATATGGGTTTTGACATGATGGACTCAAATTACAGTTCTTATTTTGTGTTTTGCTATCATTTATAATACTTTATTATTTTTTTCTTATATACTGTAAGCATATGTGCAACTATGTGTGTCTTACCAGCCTCACTTTGGATCCTGGATAGAAAGAAATACCTTTGGTTTAAAAAATAAATTATAAGACTTCATAAAGTGTCTAGAGGGATTTAGTTTTATGTTACTGATGCAATCTAGGATGTGAAAGGACCACAATACAGTAAGCAGCAAAAATGTATCAAGTTTTATTATCTCTTGTGCTACTTTTATTTCCAATAATGTTATCAGTGATGGTTGCTAATTTGGAGCATTTCAGATTTTAGGAGGAGATGATCTAAAAATACATTATCACAAAGTAAATCTAAAGTCCCATTGAAATTCTGTTGGGCAACAGTTTTGGCTTTGGATTCCTTTACTCTTTTCACTCCTCTCCACTGAAATTATTTTTTAATGTTTCCTTCATCAAAGTCCTTTCCATTTATCATATGTATGTGAGAAGAGTATGTTCAATAGCATTTTGTCCTATTTAACAGAATCACAGAATCATTATATTGGACGGGACTTCGATATGGTGTACACATAGTGTACACTAGGGTCACCTGCATCAGGTTAACTAGGACTATTTTGTGAATAGAAAATTTACAATCTCATTGGGCAATCTCTGAAACTGACCAATAAAATCCAGTTTCTTGTGTTCAGATGGACTTTCCTCTTCTTTAATTGCCTTTTGGCTTATGGGTGAGTTTTGCTAAAAGAGTCTGCTGCCTTCTTTATACCCCACATCAGATATTTATGCATATGGTTGAGATCCTCCCTGAACTTTCTCTTCTCAATGACTGAACATTCTCAATTTTCTTAGCTGTCTTATATGCCATCTAAAGAATCAGATGCTCTGATCTCTTAATAATCATGTGCTGGACTTGCTTTGTGTCTCATTTGTACTGGCCAGCACTGCAGATATGCCTCACCAGGGCTGTGGAGAGGGAGAACACCACCTCTCTAGACCTGCTAACAGTGCTTTGCTTAATGCAGTCTGGGTGTCTGCTGGTCTTCTTTGCCACAAGAGATCATTGATGGCTTCTGGTCATCTTGTCATACATCAGGATCCTTATCTGCCAACTTGCTTTCCAGATGGTACATCCTAAAGATCCCCAGTGGCTGGACTTGGCATTTCCTCTCTCTGAACATGAGGTTTCTGTCTGCTCATTTCTCCATCCTATTCACCCATCTAGTCTATAAATCAGCCTCTTGCTCTTTTATCATCTATGAACTTTCTGAGGGTGCACTGCATTCTGCTGTATAGGTCATTAAGAAAGACATTAAGTGGCATTGACTGCAGGATTGACCTTTGGGGTACACCACTAGTTACTGGCCTAGAGCTGGATTTTGTGCCACTGATACAAGATTTTGTGCCATAGACTTCAGTTGTCTATGTCAATTTTCTGGTGTGCTTTATAACCTTTGAACAACTATTATTTCATTGATGCTATTTTTTCTAGTCGGTAATAACTGTTAACATTTGATCTTTCTCCTGTAACACACAATGTCTACTATTATAATAGTTTCAATTAAAGGATAACAGGGTACTATTTTCTAAGATGTTTGCCAAATACATCATGAAATGTTTTTCGTTTTTGGTTTTGTTTCTTTTTAAATGTTTTCTCAAAATGGATATTAAGCAATTAGAGAACATCTGGAGCTTAACAAGAATATTAAAACATTTAGATGACATAGTAATGTTGAAAATTTTAGAGCCATTTAATCTAGACAGAAGACAGTGAAGAAAGACATAGATGTAGTCTTCAGTCAATAAAACATGTACAAACATGAAAGGAATGACTTATTAATTTTTATTCTTTCTAGTGCTAGTGCAAAGTAAAGGCATATATTAAAAGAAATTAATACTGGACTTAAGGGAAAACTTTCTAAGGGTTATAATAAGGCACAATTGGAGCAGAGACTGTAGTCTTTAGAATTTAAGGTTTCAGAACAGGTTAGAAAAATATTTTAGGGGAATGACCTAGATATTTGGGGCAGAGATACTCTCCTGAGGACTGATTTGACTTTAATGCCTATGATTATTACTGTTTCCATTCCATTTGGTGCTCATGGATTATCACCTCTTTTAATTTTTGAAAATCTAAATGTCAAGGGTAGTCTTAGAAACTATAAAACAACTGGAAAGTTAGAACAAAACCCAGCTGAGCTATTTTTAGAGTAAATCAGAAACCACAACACTTTGCTGACTATTTTCAGCATGAACAGTATTCAATCTAGTAACTGACTGATATAAACAGATAAAAATGTATGTCCATCTCCAAATCAGAACAGAAGAAAAAGACAAAAAATAATAGTTCACTGATTTACCTGAGCTGCTGCTTTTTTACTGCTAAACATAAGTCTTCCTTAGATAATCACTTTTTAACATTCTGAATGAAACAAGGTGCACAGAGAGCTTAGATTTTAGTATGTAGTGAAAAAAGCAGAAGTCAGATACATGTTGAAATTGCAGTGTAGTGACAGAATGTAGATAGTAGCAGTTAGGAACCCTAATTAAAGCATGTAAGGTCAAGAGAAATGTTCTCCTCATTTTAAATAAGACTTGAAGAGTATTCAAATAATCTTAGACCTCAGAAAAAATCTATAGAAAAATTCATTTCCATGAGAAATAGATAAATAAGAAAAATGAGCATAATGAAAGCTCTATTAGGACTGCAAGCCATTTGCTAATACCAAACAAATCTGAAAATAAGGCAAATAAGTTATCTGCTTAGTCTTCCTGCTGCAGTTTTAGTCCTGGAGTGATTTTTTCTGAGAAACCCTATTTTTGTACATAACAGTTCAAGGGACACATTTTTACTGGGGATGGGTTTGCTTCAGATGTCTATTTCCAGAAAAAAAAAAGAAGAAGAAGAAAAAAAAAAAAGACAACTAAAAAGCTAAAATTGTTTTTAACTAAATATAAAAAATCATGTACATGATATAAAGTTAATAAGACCAACTGCAGACATCTTTTACCTTTGTTGCACAAGGTGCATTTTTATCTGCTCCTGTTGTCCTATCCCTCATACTTACCTGCTTTCATATCAAGTCCATACTGCAATACTTGTCTGCAACTTCATGCACAATTATATCATTAATATATGTACAACATTTCCTTACGTTCCTAGGTCCTGGACATGTTATTGAGAGGTTAGTAACCATGGGAGCACCTGAGAACATTTAGGTAGGAATTAGGACTTCT
Organism: Psilopogon haemacephalus; assembly: GCA_013396835.1. Taxonomy (NCBI): domain Eukaryota; kingdom Metazoa; phylum Chordata; class Aves; order Piciformes; family Megalaimidae; genus Psilopogon; species Psilopogon haemacephalus. The sequence continues at coordinate 20,639 of VWZI01008384.1, forward strand.
TCCTGTAAAAGGTGGCAGGAGCATTAGACTAACAGAGGTGCATCTACTCAAACAAACTGGAGGAGCTGTAAGCCATTATGCATCAGGAAAACCATGACATAGTGATCATCACAGAAACGTGGTGGACGATCTTATACAACTGGAGTGTAAAAATAAATGGCTACAAACTCTTCAGAAGAGTTGGAATGAGAGGTAGTGAAGTGGCCCTGTATGCCAGGGAGTGTTTTGATTGTATTGAGATTAAAAATTTTTACAACAGAGCTGAGTGTTTATGGGTAAGAATTGGAGGGAAGGCCAAGAAAGCAGCTATCCTAGTGAGTCTGTTACAGGCCACCCGGCCAGGATAGGATACAGAAAAAATATTTTTTAGGCACTGTGAGAAGTCTCACAATTACTTTGTTACCATGAGAGTCTTCAGCTTCCCTGATGTGTGCTGAAAATATGATACAGCACTGAGGGAGCAGTCTCAGAGGTTCCTAGAGTGTATGGAGAATAACTTCCTGTCACAAAATGCAAAACATCGCAACAAGATCCACCAAATTTTTAAGCTGCTTTATATGACAAAAACTGCACACCATGCCTAAGGAGGGCAAAAAGAAAGCTAAGGCTTTTCTGCTTCATGTTGAGCACTTTGTAGGCTTGTATATAATTTAGGTTTCTCCAAGTAAACATGCATTCTTTAAGGTACACAGTACATTGTTTCTAAAACACATTTCAAGATTGTTAGATTAGCTCAAGCTATTGGTTATACTAAAGAGCTATCTGGAAGTCAGCATGTGTGATGGTATATTGATGCTTGAGTGTATGAAACACTTGCAATCTGCTGGTGTCTAATACTCCACATCTGTTATTCTTCCCCACAGCCTCATTATCTTTACTTTGAAATTTTACTCAAGGGATGACATGATAAATTTGGAAAGCTAATTCAGTGAGTATTCATAGGTTATTAACTCCATGACCTACTCAGGATTAGTTAACCTCTTTGTTTAACAGTTTTCATTAAATGATGCAGTGTTAACTTTAAAACCTTTGATTTAAGTAAGTGGCATTTAGACAGTGCATGTAATTTTGCACTTGTCACAAGGCATAAAACATCACATTCAAATAATAAAGGGGATAAAGTATTTTCTTAGTGAAGATAATCTATAGAGATGCATTCTATTCATATAAGGTCAAATTCTTCCAAGGAATGTCTGTGTAGTTTCCAGGGATTTGGTGCCAGTCCCCTAGATGAAAATTATATTAGACTCTTCTGAGTTCACAGGCTGTATTTTATTTGACTCAGATGTATGTCTGCTGGATATACATCTTTTATTTTACTTACATCATATTGATCTGAGCCTACAGAAGGCAACCTCCTCCTGGCTATGAGTCTTTTCTATTTATTACTGTGCTATTCATTAAAACCAGCAGTTGACAACATAAATAGCACTTCAGGAAACCCTTTTCTTTCACATTATGTTTTTGTGAATATTTTTGCCCAGAGCAGCCTGACTTCTTTCCATCCTACTTTTGCCCATATTTCAAACTGTCTTTCCTGCTCTGCTCCCACTTTCTTCTAGGTATTGTGCTGATGTAGTACCAAAAGCTCAGAAGAGAGAGGAACTTCTTCTCTTGCTTGTGGTGTTTTGTTTCAGAAGATCATGGATCCTGAAAAAGTAAAAGTTTGACAGTGGCATGATATCTAGCCCTGGCACAGAATGAAGAATAGATTATTACTATGTTCACTTGATGACAAAATTGGGAGAATGCAAACATGTAGAGAGAGTTTTCAAAGGTTTCAAACTTCCACAGAATTTTCCAGGCTCTTTTGTTGATATTTAAGAAGAAATACCCTTTCAAATTTTGTTGTTTGAATTTGAAACAAAGAGATTGTAGAATCACATAATGCCTCAAGCCAAAAGACACCTTAGAGATCATCACATCCAACCTCCCTGCCATGGACAGGGGAACCTCTCAACTAGATTGGGTTACTCAAGGCCACATCCAACCTGGCCTTGAGCATCTCCAGGGAGGGGGCTTCTACAACCTCTCTGGAAAGTTTCATTCCAGAGTCTTGCCACCCTCATAGTGAAGAATTTCTTCCTAAGATTTAATCTAAATCTATTCTTCTTCTATGTAAATCCATTTCCCCTTCTTCTATTGGTGAACACTCTCATAAAAAGTCCCTTTCCAGCCTTCCTGTAGGTTCCCTTCTGGTATTGGAAGGCAACTGTAAGATCCCTTCAGTGTCCTCTTCTTTAGGCTGAAGACTGAAGAAGCCTATCCCCATAGGAGAGGTGTTCCCACGCCTGGACCATCCTTGTGTTCCTCCTCTGGGCTTTTTCTAACAGACCTATGTTCCTCTTATGGTTGGGACACCAGAACTGGACACAGTATTCCAGGTGGGGTCTCAAAAGAGCAGAGTGAAGGGGAAGAATCACCTCTTTTGATCTGCTGATCACACTTGATACATTCCAAGATATGGTTGGCCTTCTGGGCTGCATGAGTAAACTGCCAGCTGATGTTGAACTTCTCATCTATCAACATCCTCAAGTCTTTCTCTTGTACTAAAGTAAACTTCTAAAATTAATGAAAAGGTTAATGCCAATAAATGTCTTAGACTAGAGATGGATGGACACAAGCATTACCTGCACAGTATGAGTCACAAAAAAACAACAATAATTTTCACATAAAACTAAAGATTCATAGCTTAGCTCTATTCATCTTTGAATCTATCCATCTATGAATCTAGGACCAATGTAGTAATAAGAAGAATAACAAGAAAAAGCCACATGCATAAAGCAAAAGTGAAGAGCTGTTATTCACCACTTCCCATCAGCAGAGGGTGGTCGATCTCTGGAAACAGGGCTTCTACACGTAGCACTTGCTTTGAAGGACAGAAGCCATTGACCAATATCCCCTCACTTCCTTCTTCCATTTTGTTCTTACATCTCAGCTGATGTCATATGGCATGAAATAGCCCTTTGGCCAGTTTGGGTCAGGTGGCTTGGCCGTGTCCCTTCCCAAGATCTTGCCCAGTGGGGTGGGGAAATGTTGGAAAACTACAGACTGGATGCTTGTTCAGCAGTAGCCATAATACTGCTGTGCTATCAGCTACAGCACTGCAAAAAACAGCACTAGAAGGATGCTTTGAGGAGAATTAACTCCAGCTCAGCCAAACTAAATACAATGTCCTTTAGATGACTGAAGGAATTAGAAAGAATTAAAAAACAAACGAATGAACAAGCAAACAAAGAATAGAGAAAAAAATACACAAAAAAGGAAAAAAAAAATCTAAACCCAAAACCCACACAACATAATAAACCATTCTTAAACATTGCCCAGTCATTCATATTTTCCATTAACTTTTTTTCATCCCATTGACTTTTGTTCATGACTGTATTTAGCATTAGTGATAAATCCTTTTAATGTGTTATATCCCTGATCCTCAAAGGCTATTGGATTCTTAGCTTTGACTGAAATAATGGGATTTAGTTGCTTTGGAAGCACAGCTGACAAAAAAAAGAGCTCTGTGTCTTACTTCTTAGGATATTCTGCTTGGATGTAGGAAACCAAATTAATCCATGAACATTTGAAATCACATTGTCTCTAACTAAAACAATAAAGTTTCTTTGAGAATTGTCCTATGCTTTTTCTACTTTTTTATTTTATCAAAGTACCTACTAAAAATGTCAATTTCACTGCATTTGTCATTGCTTTTTTTAACCCTGATAATAATTTTTTAATGTTTTATGAAATTCCCAGTCTGTCACGTGGCAAGGATGTGTCACTTTTAGAGTGATTTCCTGCAGTGCTGCAGTACATGCTTTAGATTTAATGTGCATCATTACCATGTCGTTTGCTCCACCTTTGAGGAACAAAGAAAGACCATTCTACTCCACTGGCAGCCCTTTGAAGACTGCAGTTTAACAATTCCTTCCTGAGCTTACACAACAGTAGTTCTACTCCTTCAAAAAAGGTGCAGAATATACCTGGTGAAACGGACTTGTTTGGGTGCCTGTGACTAAAGGAATCATAGAATCATAGAATCAGTCAGGGTTGGAAGGGACTACAAGGATCATCAAGTTCCAACACCCCTGCCGTGGCCAGGGACACCCTACCCTAGATTAGACTGGACAGAGCCTCATCTAGCCTTGTCTTAAACACCTCCAGGGATGGGGCCCCCAAATCACCTTCCTGGGCAGTCCATTCCAGACTCTCACCATTCTTACTGTGAAGAACTTCCTCCTCACATCCAATCTGAATCTCCCCACCTCCAGCTTTGCTCCATTCTCCCTAGTTCTGTCACTACCTGAAAGCCTAAAAAGTCCCTTCCCAGCTTTCTTGTAGGCCCCCTTCAGATACTGGAAGGCCACCATAAGGTCACCTCGGAGCCTCCTCTTCTCCAAACTGAATAGCCTCAAATCTTTCCATCTGTCCTCATAGCAGAGGTGCTCCAGCCCTCTGATCATCCTTGTGGTCCTTCTCTGGACATGCTCCAGTATGTCCACATCCCTCTTGTGATAGGGGCTCCAGAACTGGATGCAGTATTCTAGGTGAGGTCTCAACTGGGCAGAGTAGAGGAGGAGAATCACCTTCCTCAACCTGCTAGCCACACTTCTCCTGATGCAGCCCAAGATCTAGTTGGCTTTCTGGGCTGCAAGTGCACACTGCTGGCTCATGTTGAGCTTCTTGTCCATCAGCACCCCCAAGTCCCTCTCTGCAGGGCTACTTTCCAGCCAGTCACTGCCCAGCCTGTATTTGTGCTTGGGATTGCCTCAACCCAGATGCAGGACCTTGCACTTGGCCTTGTTGAACCTTATGAGGTTGGCTTGTACCCACCTCTGCAGCCTGTCCAGGTCCCTCTGGATGGCATCCCTGCCCTCCAGCGTGTCTGCTGCACCATATAGCTTGGTGCCACCAGAAAACTTGCTGAGGGTGCACTCAATGCCTTTGTCCATGTCACGCACAAAGCTGTTAAACGAAACTGGTCCCAGGTCTAATCCCTGAGGGACTCCGTTTGTCACTGGTCTCCACTTGGACATGGACCTATTGACAGCCACTCTTGGAGTGTGGCCATCAAGCTAGTTCTTTATCCATCTGGCGGTCCACACATCAAACCCGTGTTTCACCAGCTTGGAGACCAGGATGTGGTGCAGGACAGTGTTAAAGGCTTTGCTCAGGTCCAGGTAAATGACATCAGTTGCTCGCCCCTCATCTATTAATGTTATGACCCTGCCACCTGTAGGACTGAGGATGATCAAGATCCTTCGCTATAGGTTTACGTAGACTAAATCTTACAAGGCAAGACTGAATGTTCTTTGGTGTTATTGCAAAACAAATTATCTTACTCTCAATTTTAATTAAAATCTATTTGTAAAATTGCTTTTTCATTTTGACAGTACCTAAATACAGAGATGTAAAATAGAATAATGATGAATAATAATATGGTCCTTATTTGATCAGGTCCTACTTTAACGTTTTCATTAATAAATTTAGTTTGGAGTCTTGGCCTCTCTGAAGCAGATGACAAAACAAACTTCCTCACTTTTACAGGGTGGGACATGCAATAAAATGGCATATCTATTGAAATCTCATCTGATATTACACTTAGCTTCAAATAATGCTGAGGACAGAAAATATATCCAGAAAACCTTGCATGAAGGTGATAAAAACAGAAGACAGAAAATAAAATAATTTGTAGTTTGAAAATATATTTTCTCATTGGTGTGAAAGAGAAAAAAATCTGAAGTATAAAATGACCTGTTCAAGACCACAAGAAATAAAAATTAAGTAAAAAAAAANTAATGGGAGATTAACAAAACAACAACAAAAAAAAAAAGAGAGAGAGAGAAAAGGATCCTCCAGATAAGTCATAAGGCTGGCAGAAATACTCTAGGGCAAAATTTAAAATATGTTTGTATTTTTTTAGGCAAAATATCAGAAATCTTGAATAACACAAAATTGACGTTAAAATTCTTTAGTTAAACTATTTCTAATAATTTACACACACACACTGATGAACATTTTACCATTGTTTATGGGTGAAAAAAAAAAATTGTATTTGTATTTGTGCTCCCAAACTGCAACTGAACATAAATTAAATATATACTCTAGGAGAGTCAAGACTTTATTCTATAGTCAAAGAAATATTAATATGCATGATTAAGGTAAACATATAAAGAATGGTGAAGGGAAAGATTGAGATTAGACATTTTTCTATATCTGAAGAGGTCATGATTAAAAAAAAACAACACATACATCCCTAGAAATTTTAACACATAATTTTCTTTCCTTTAATTTAGAATATGCAAATTTTATAAGAAATGTTAATACCAGCAATATTTGGGCATAACCAGAGAATAATTTTGGATTGTTAAACAAGAATTGTATTGATTTCCCTAATCAATGTTCTTTGCTAATTGGTAACATTGTTAAGTTGATTAAAGATTTGGTCGAAGATATTTATCACGCAATACATTTACATTAGCCTGCTCTCACGTATCTCTATTACTTTGTCCTATGTTATGTCGTATCATTATTAAAGTATGAAGGACACAGTTTTATTTACAAGGACCAAAGTCAAAGAAACAGCAAAAACTGTTTGAAGAGACAAATTCTACAGACATCTTTCATAGGAACAGTTATTATAGTATCTAATGTGTATGCTTATCCACAGATATCAGAAATATTCACAAAGAAAGAAAAGCAGTAAATAAAAAAAAAACCCACCCTGAAATGCTGAAAAGCTCTTCTAGAGAGATGCAGTAAAAAACAGTGTTTGCACTAGCCAAACTAGAATATTTTCAGTTCCTCTTTGTATGAATTCATTCTATTTGGAGTGACTATTCAAAATGCAGTCAAGAGCATGTGCTGGACTGACAAATAAACCTGGCCAAAAATCAGTGTTCCAGCTTGCAGAAAACTTCAGGCCTGTGTGTCCTGTCAAATAATTTGACTTCTGACTTAAGACTGAAGCCCTGACCCCTTGATCTTCTGCACTATATATAAATGCTAGTTTGTTTCTAAGCTCTCTCTTGGAGCACTATCAATCAGATCACCATGATGTAAAATCTATCTGTTATTAAGAAGAAAGCTTTCTACAGAGGTTGTTTTCAACAGAGGGAGTGGATGAAGGCTGTACTCAGGGTTTTTTCCTGCTCTGTAGTATCCTCTAACATTACCTGGTGAGCACTGATTCTTTACAATTACCACAAATTCATGTGCCACGCCTTAGGGCAGCAATGCATATCCTGAAATTCATGCTGTCCCTAGTGGGACTAAACACAGATTTCTCATTATGGCAGAGACACACAGGGAAAAGAGGAAAAGAAGAAATAATTGGGAGGGGCCACCACAGTGTTGGTTTAAGCTAATTGGAGAATTTGTGTGAGAAATTAGACTGTTGCCTGAGAGTGAGAAATTAAACACTGTGCCACTTCACCCAGTTTGTCTGAGTGAGAAGAAAGAGGATTGTTTTGAGAATGTTCCCGAAATATCCAGATAAGGCAGTGTGCTTGCGCAGTCAGTCGGCTCTGGGTCCGTGCAGGCTTCAGCAGCTTCTTTCCTTTGTCTCTCTGCCTTTGAACTAATTCAGAGTAAAATCACTAAAACCATTCATTCCTTCCTGCCACTAATCTTTCTGACCGATCTTCAGCTTATCTGCAGCATCATCAAGTGGTGAGATAAAGCTGGGGGAAGGAGGGAAAGGTGGTAAAGGGGGGATTTGGTTTCCCTCTCTTGGGGATTTTGGTCTCCAGGAGGGGTGTGGTGTCTGTATTCCCTTTTTTTACTGTATATTTCTGTAAATATCTGTTATATCTTGTAAATATTTGCTTGTATATTTGCATTGCTGTAAATATAAAGCTTCATTTATTAACTTCCAGTGTGTTTATCTGAGTTTTAGCTGGGGTTTCAAAAGGTGGGGGGGCAGGTCACTGCAAACCCACTACAACCACACATGACACAGATCCATATTCAATGTGGCCTTTGTGCTCTGAAGGCATATCTGGGGTGTGTGTGAACCACTACCTCTGCTCACTGATGAGTAAGGACATTCTGTGTCACAGATGCATTTAACGATGTGGACATATATTCTATTCCTTGGACAGTCAGATACAAATCAAACCAACACCTGAGATACTGTAGTTTCAAGCAAATCACATTTAATAGTGAAATTTGTTCATGCATACATAAGTAGTACACTTACAAGAGCATCGAAGTGAGTAGCCAGATATGTTACTGTCTATGTGCCAGACAAAGCACCTCTTTTGCAGAAGATTAATAAAAATTTCTTTAAAGCTAAGATTTTTTAAATGCATATACAAAGGGTCTAGAGAACTGAAACCACTCATGCGCACAAATTCACAAGAAGGATCTAACAGTTGATGTAAAGGTATTAAGACTTTAATAAGCTTGGACACGCTTAGATGCAAGAAAAAGCCTACAGAGAGTGGAAGAAAGGACAGGTAACCTGGGAACAATACAAAGACATTGCTCGTGCAAGCAGAGATCAGGTTAGGAAAGCTAAAGCACAGCTGGAATTGAAACTGGATAGAAACATTAAGGGGAAGAAGAAGAATTTCTTCAGGTATATCAGTGAGAAAAGGAGGACTAGGGAGAATGTGGGACCCTTACAGAAGGGAAATGGAGAGCTGGCAACAGGGGACATGGATAAGGCTGAGGTGCTCAATGACTTCTTTGCCTCAGTCTTCAACAGCAAGTGCTCCAGCCTCGATGTCCAAATTCCAGAGGGCAAAAGTAAGGACTGGGGGAGGGAAGATCTGCCCACTGTAATTGAAGATCATGTTTGTGAGCACCTAAAGAACCTGAATGTGCACAAGTCCATGGGGCCTGATGAGATCTACCCACAGGTACTGAGGAAACTGGCAGATGAAGTTGCCAAACCATTGTCCATCTTATTTGAAAGGTGATGGTAGACTGGTGAAGTTCCTGCTAACTGGAAAAGGGCAAATATAACATTTATCTTCAAGAAGGGAAAAAAGGATGACCCTGGGAACTACAGACCAGTCAGCCTCACCTCTGTGCCTGGCAAGATCATGGAGCAGATCCTCCTCAAGGCTCTGCTAAGGCAGATGGAGAACAGAGCAGAGGTGACTGGTGGTAACCAGCATGACTTCACCAAGAGCAAATCATGCCTAACAAATTTGGTGGCTTTCTATGATAAAGTCACAGTAGCGGTGGACAAGGGAAGGGCAACTGATGTCATCTACCTGGACCTGAGTAAGGCCTTTGACTCTGTCCCACATGACACCCTGGTCACCAAACTGGAAAAACATGGACTTGATGGGTGGACAACTCGCTGGATAAGGAATTGGCTGGATGGTCGCACGCAGAGAGTGGTGATCAANCTCAGAGAGTGGTGATCAACAGCACAATGTCCACCTGGAGACCAATGACAAGTGGCATCCCTCAGGTGTCAGTGCTGGGACCAGTGCTGTTTAACATCTTTGTCAGAGATGTGGACAGAGGAATTGAGTGCACTCTTAGCAAGTTTGCAGATGACACCAAGCTGTGTGGCACAGTTGACTTGCTGGAGGGGAGGGATGGCATCCAGAGGGACTTGGACAGGCTGGAGAGGTGGGCCCAGGCTAACCTCATGACATTCAACAAGGTGAAGTGTAAGGTCCTGCACCTGGGTCGCTGCAATTCCAAGCACAAATCCAGGCTGGGTGGCGAGTGGCTGGAGAGCAACTCTGAGGAAAAGGACCTGGGGGATCTGGGTTGATAAAAAGCTCAACATGAGCCAACAGTATGCCTGTGTGGCCCAGACAGCCAAATGTGTCCTGGGCTGCATTAAGAGAAGCGTGGCCAGCAGGGCAATGGAGGTGATCCTCCCCCTTTACTCTGCTCTTGTCAGAGCAGAGTCATGTGCAGTTCTGGAGCCTCCAGCACAAGAAGGACATGGAACTGTTGGAGAGAGTCCAGAGGAGGGCCATGAAGATGATCAGAGGGCTGGAGCACCTCTGCTATGAGGACAGGCTGAGGTAGTTGGGGCTTTTCATCCTGGAGAAGAGAAGGCTTCGAGGAGACCTTATAGTAACCTTCCAATATCTGAAGGGGGCCTACAGGAGGGCTGGGAAGGGACTGTTCACAAGGTCTTGTAATGACAGGATGGGGGGTAATGGGTTCAAACTGGCAGAGGGGAGATTTAAACAGGATGTTAGGAGGATGTTTTTTACACTGAGGGTGATGAGACACTGAAATGGGTTACCCAGGGAGGTTGTGTCTGCTCCCTCCCTGGAGGTGTTCAAGTCCAGGTTGCATGAGGCCTTGAGCAACCAGTTCTAGTGGGAGGTGTCCCTGCCTCTGGCAGGGGCTTGGAACTGCATGATCGTTGATGTCCCTTCCAACCTAAACCATTCTATGATTCTAAGATTTTCTAAACCCACACATTGATCCTATAAATTTGTGTTATGTGCTATACTTAGTATGTACTACTAAGTCTTATTCCTCCTTCTACCTGGATTTATACTATTGAAGGAAATTACAATGTAGCTGGATTATGTTATGAGTACAGTCCAAAAACTTTTTTTAAGTTGTAATTCTAAAGAATGATGATGACAATGGTAATTATGATGATACTATGGTTATTTGCCATATATCTAATCACTGTGTCGAAGTCTGTTATCAGCAGTCAAAACAACCTAAAATGTTCAACAGAAATTATACCTTTGATAGATATAAAGGCACAGAATTCATAAATATATATGCATAAGTGCAAGAATTTGCTTTAAATAACTGTGGCAGTAATATATTATTTTTATTGGACAAGACACTAAAAAAAAAACCACAGAAACACAGCAGGTGATAGGCTGAAAGAGCCTTTGATTGCTATAACCTTAATAGTTACTGTAAATATAAATAAAAGAGAATGTAAGCTGAGACCATGTCTCATGAGACCTTCTGTTTCTATATCTCAGATATTCTGTTTATTACAAGGAAGAAAACCTTATTAAATGCAATAGTACAGAGCTTTCATGTGTGAATCGTCCCATCTCTCTTTGTAAGAAACAGACCATGATGAAATTGGAAGAAAGTGTTACTGTCTCTTCCTTCAAGTAAAGATACCAAGAAAGACATTGGCCTGAAAAGAGGAGCAACTAATTCACTTAGCAAGTCCTACATTTTGTTTATGTTGGATAAATATTTAGCATTTTGAAATAAAATAAAAAATATATTTACATCAAGATTTTTATTAAAATTAAGATAGATTATTTGCTCCTGGGATAAATTCTGCCTTTACAGTTCTGCTTTCTGGTTCTCCAGCTCAATAACGAGAGCAGGATAATGCTTTTACAGCTTTCACAGGATCACAGGATATTAGGAGTTGGAAGGGACCTCCAGAGATCCTCAAGTCCAACCCCCCTGCCAGAGCAGAACCACAAGCTATTGTAGCTTACACAGTTTTGTAGTTTAGAATGGCCATCAGATAATTTCTGCCATATATTGTCCCAATATTCCATTTTCCCACTAATTCTGTTTTCTGAAATTATTATCTTCAAATATTAACCCATTTCTCTATTCAGATTCAATAGTAATATTCCTCTGCAGGACAAATGCAGCAATTCATTTTACTTGTTGGGCCCAAATCACTCCAATGAGCAGAACAGTTATAACAGTCATGGCTAAGTCAGGGTTTGATGTACTTCCTTCCATGAAACCTTGTCATCTGTTACGGACTTTGTTCTCTCAACGGGAAAGACCTCATATACCACACTGATGAACAGCAACACATAATCCTGAGACAGATAGGAAAAGCAGACACTGCACACAGATTTTGTTGACTTTTTTTTCTGAGAATGTCAGCTGTAATATGAAATTTTTAAAGGCCAAATGGCAAAATATATAAAACTGGTCAACCTTGGGTTAACTCTCCTTTTGCTGAAAGAAACGATAAACGCTTCTGTAGGCAATGTTAAGACCCTGTTAAACAGAGACTTCCAGACACATATTTCATGGAATAAATTAAGCTGAACGGAATAAATGGAATAAATGTAAAGATTTTTTTAAAAGAGATTGCTCCCAATTTACCCTAATTAACATCTCTTCCCTTAAATGTTGCACTACTAAATAAGAATGTTACTACGCAGCCAAAACAAACTCGGAAGTAACCAACAGTAAAAGGAAATGAAAATTGATATTATCCATTCTTTTCCTTTTAGAAGGAAAGAAAACAGAATCCTGCTTTGTTCATAAAAGTCCAGCATTCACAGATCAGCAGTCAGTCTTTGATTTGGAGCTGGTTTGCACCAGGGGTGCTGTGACACTGATTTTTTATGGGGGAAAAAGTGAGGATAACAAGCCACTTAATAAGATTAAGTGATTTCCAGATACATCTGCAAAGCATGGCTTAAAAACATCAGACATTTTATTTTCCTCCGTTCTCTAGCTTTTTCCCTCCTGCATATGAACAGAGAAACAGATTTCTGAGTTATTTTGGTTTTTTCCTTCCTCTCTTTCCAAACCTTGTATCTTTATTTAAATGATAGCAAAAGAACCCAAAAATCATTTGCAACTAGCTAAAGTATTGTCACTACAACAATAAAAGGAAGTTTATATAGACAGAGAGAAACAATGAAATTGTGACAATTAAGAGTTACCAACACAAGAAAAAAACCCAATCGTGTTGATTCTGAGATACTTAGAATCAATTAGTTGTCCACAGACTCTTATCTAGTGGTCTGTCACTTCTTCCTTCTCTGTGTCCTCTCCCATCTTCTTATTCTCAGCTTCATTCTATGCCTCTGTACTCAAAATACTTGTGGCTTTCAAAAATTTCCTGTTTATTTTCATGGGTCAGAAGCAGCAGGTTCACAATAAGCGTCCTTTGGGTTGGTTATGTGTCTGTTAACTCTTGGATCAAGTGGGGGTGTAAGTTACAACTGCTTTTCTCCTTTTACCAGATAGTAATGATTGAAGAAATAACAATTCCTTTGCTAACAGTATTCATTAAATCTGAAGAAATATCTCTTTGAGACATCATCTGTTATTTTCAAAGTACTTGAAAACTGGTTGATGATTTCAGCGCTGTTAGAGGAGGACTTAGGGATACAGACATTGTGATCATATAAAATTTGTTCTCTTAGAAAAATGTGCGAAATGATACAAAGACAGCTTCTTACTGGGTTAGTGTTGCTTCCTAGAGGATTTAACCTTTAACAGTAATTCAGCTCCAAGCTTCCTGCTGTAAGAATGTGTGATGGTTTGGGAGTTACCTTCCCCACCCGCCCCACACATTTGAATTCACCCAGACTAGACTTAGCCAGCTGGAAGTTAAATCATGAAGCTTTATATTCACAGCTTAGCACAATATACAAACGGATATTTACACTATATTACAAATATTTACAGCTATATACAGTAATATACAAGTTAAACATAATACAGAAACACAATGCCCTTCCCAGAAATCAGAGTCCCCAAGAGGTGTTCCCAATCACCCTTCCACCTTCTCCCTACCCTCTAACCTTATCCCAAAATCTACCTTATGTGCAAGGTAAACAGGAAAGGTCAGCCATGGGGGCTAGAGGCAGAACTGATTAGTTGGATTACACAGATCCAGCTAGAAGCTAAAGAGAGAGAGATCAGGCTCCACAGACAGAGAGACACACAGACTGTCTTAGCTGTTTGTTTCCTTGCTTTAGTATATCTCAGTAAACCTATGAGCAAAGTGGACATCACCATAGAATGGAATGGAATGGAATGGAATGGAATGGAATGGAATGGAATGGAATGGAATGGAATGGAATGGAATGGAATGGAATGGAATGGAATGGAATGGAATGGAATGGAATGGAATGGAATGGAATGGAATGGAATGGAATGGAATGGAATGGAATGGAATGGAATGGAATGGAATGGAATGGAATGGAATGGAATAGAATAGAATAGAATAGAATAGAATAGAATAGGATAGAATAGAATAGAATAGAACAGAACAGAACAGAACAGAATAAGCCAGGTTGGAAGAGACCTCCAAGATCATCCAGTCAGCCTGTCACCCAGCCCTATCCAGTCTTTTCTTGAACACCTTCAGGGACAGTGACTAGATCACCTTCCTGGGCAGGCCATTACAATTGGAAATCACTCTCTGTGAAGAATTTCTACCTAATGTCCAGCCTATACCTCTCCCAGCAAATCTTGAGACTGTGTCGCCCTATGCTGTTGCTGCCTGCCTGGGAGAAGAGACCAACCTCCACCTGGCTACAACTTTAGGTAGTTGTAGACAGCAATAAGGTCACCCTTGAGCCTCCTCTTCTCCAGGCTTGCACACCCCCAGCTCCCTCAGCCTCTCCTCATAAGGCTTGTGCTCCAGGTCCCCACCAGCTTCATTGCCCTTCTCTGGACACCTTCCAGTACCTCAATATCTCTCTTGAATTGAGGGGACTAGAACTGGACACAGTACTCAAGATTTGGCCTGACCAGTGCCAAGTACAGGGTAAGAATAACTTCCCATGTCCTGCTGGCCACACTTTTCCTGATACAGGCCAGGATGCCATTGGCTCTCCTGGCCACCTGGGCACACTGCTGGCTCATGTTCAGCCTACTATCTACCAGCACCCCCAGGTCCCTCTCTGCCTGGCGGCTCTCCAGCCACTCTGTTCCCAGCCCGTAGCGCTGCCTGGGGTTGTTGTGGCCAAAGTGTAGAACCCTACATGTAGCCTTGTTACATCTCATCCCATTGGCATCCGCTCGCCCATCCAGCCTGTCCAGGTTCCTCTGCAGGGCTGTCCTGACCTCCAACAGCTCCTAAATTAGTGTCATCTGAAAACTTGCTGATGATGGACTCAGTTCCCTCATCCAGGTCACCCTATACATAGCCTTGTTAAATCTCATCCCATTGGCCTTTGCCCAGCTGTCCAGGTCCTTCTGCAGGGCCCTCCTAACGTCCAACAGATCAACACTTGCTCCTAACTTGGTGTCATCTGCAAACTTTCTGATGCTGGAATCAATCTCCTCATCCAGATCGTCAGCAAAGATATTGAACAGGATGGGGCCCAGCACTGATCCCTGGTGCACACCACGAGTTACTGGTCGCCAACTGGATGTGGCACCATTCACCACCACTCTCTGGGCCCAGCCCTCCAGCCGGTTCTTAACCCATTTCAGAGTGAATCTGTCTAAGCCATGAGCTGCCAGCTTTATCAGGAGCTTGTTGTGGCAGATGGTGTCAAAGTCTTTGCTGAAGTCCAGGTAGACTACATCCACTATCCTTCCCACATTCACCAGGAAGGTAACTTGATTGTAGAAGAAGATCAGATTGGTCAGGCAGGACTTGCCCTTCCTAAACCCATGCTGGCTGGGCCTGATCTCTTGGCCACCGGTTATGATTATTAACAATAGGGTATGGATTATTAATAATATTTTTATTAATATTAATTTTAAAAATTATTAATATTTTTTAAATCAGGAAAATTCCCTGAGATTCTTTGGATGTTCAGTTGACAAGAGGCAATTACATAAAGGTTACTTATAAACACAGAATTGAAGAGTTTAAACAGTCAGAACCTGGAAAACAGGGACTAGATAACCACGCCTAGGAAGTACTCACTCACTGCAGGGATAGATACAAAGCTTCCCGGTAGAGGAGGAGGAGGAGGAAAGATTTTCCTTGCTGCTGGCTGAGGGTGCAAAACTGCAATGCCCACTGCAAACATGTGGCCTCTGTGAAAGAGGTGTGAATAGCTCTCCTGTCCTGGTGAAAAGCAGCAGGAAAAAGGGGCAATAGCTCTTAATCACTGTTTTAAATACTCTATTTTGAAAGGTAGAACTGGCCAATAGGCATTAGTGTCCATTGTTTTGGCCAATGAATTCAAAGTCCTGTGCCTAGGTGTCTACCCCAGCACTTGAGGGGCAACACAAGACACCTGAGTTGGTCATGTGCCAAGCAGCCTTCAGGGCCTTATTGGACCAAACTCCTCCATTGTTTTGCTCACACCTTCAACCCGTGGACCTTGCTACAGGAGGAGGAAAGCAGGGGTTTGGACTAATTTGGCAGGATTTATGCCCTACCAGGAAAGAATCCTGTAAGTGCTGTGTAATTGCACTCAAGATGACCTGTTCCATAACCTTGTCTGGCACTGAGGTCAGGCTGACAGGTCTGTAATTTTCTGGTTCCTCCTTCCGGCCCTTCTTGTGGATGAGCACCCCATTGACCAGCTTCTAGTCATTAGCAACCTCTCCAATGAGCCAGGACTGTTGGTAAATGATAGAGAGTGGCTTGCCCAGCTCATCTGCCAGCTCTCATCACCCTAGGATGGATGCCATGGATGGTCCCATGGACTTGTGAGTATCCAAGTGTCTCAGCAGGTCCCTTGCTGTTTCCTCTTGGAATACAGGGGGACTATATTGGTTCCTGGCTCCATCTGCCAGTTCAGGAGTCCAGTTGTCCTGAAGACAATCTGTCCCACTATTGAAGATTGAGGCAAAGAAGGTGTTAAGTACCTCTGCCTTTTCCTCATCTTTTGTTACTATGTTCCCCTCCACATCCAGTAAAGTGTGGAGGTTGTCCTTGCCCCTTCTTTTGCCGTCAATATATTTATAGAAACACTTTTTGTTTCCCTTTATGGCAGTGGCCAGTCTAAGTTCTAAGTGGGCTTTTGCTTCTCTAATTTATTTCCTACAAGACCTAGCAACGTCCTTAAACTCTTCCTAGGATACCTCCCCTTTTTTTCCAAAGGTGATATGTCCTCTTTTTTCTCCTTAATTCCTTTAGAAGCTCCTTGCCCATCCAGTGTGGCTGCCTCCCTCATCGGCTTGCCTTCCAGCACATTGGGACAGCGCATTCTTGTGCCTTCAAGAGTTCTTTCTTGAAGTAGGTGCAGCTTTCCTGGACCTCTTTCTTTTTAAGGGCTGTTTCCCAAGGAACTGTCTGAGTTAGTTCCTTAAATAAGCTGAAGTCTGCCCTTCGGAAGTCTAGTGTGGAAGTGTAGTTGATGCCCCTCCTGCTTTCACCATATATTAAAAACTCTATTATTTCATGGTCACTGGACCCCAGACAGCATTTGAATCACCAATAACAATTACCCTCCTCTTTTTCTTGTTGGATAGAAGTTCTGATGCGAGATGGGGACTGATTTGCTTTAGTCAAACCCCTAGATGGTGTTACTTCTGTTTCCAACATCACTTCACCCTCAACATCTAGTGCCCTATATCTGTTGTGCAAGGGCAACTGAAGAGGTGAGGGAGGCAGGAAGGGGTTTCCCTTGCCCTTTCTGACAGGCACCTGTATCCATTCCTTCCTGTTTCTTGGGTCACCTCCCTCTGCTAATGCGGTCTGCAGAGCCTGGTGCTGCAAATCTAACTCCCTTTCACATTCCCTTATAGTCCTTAGTCTTTCTACTTCAGTCCTTCAGTTCAGCCTCTAGGTTAAGCAGATCATTGATCTGCTCACACCTAATGCAGGCACTGTCTCTGCCACCCTCAACTTCAAGTGCCAGTCTCTAACACTCATTGCAGCCAGTTGCCTGAGTTCCTGCTTGCTTACATGTGGGCTCTGTTTGGGTACCCACAGTTTTGCAAACAGATTTTGACCAAGTTTTAACCATGGCCCAATTCCTTCGAGTAATTTTTTTTTTTTCCCTTCTTTTTTTAATTTTCCTGGCAGGTGTCACTGGCTGGGTTCATCACAGAAAGCTGCTCTATGCCTGAAGCTGCCTCTCCTGCCACTGTTGCCTCTCATTTAAATCTGCCACATGCCTGGCACCACCCCTGCTGTGTCACCCTCTCAAGCCTGCACGTACACCATGTATCTGGCCATGTCTGCTGCTTCCCTGACCCTTTCTGGGGTTCACAGCTGGAGAGAGCCCCTAAGGAAAGAAAAAAACACTTTAAAGGAGCTTAAAAAATGCTTTAAAGCTGTGCCTTTCCAGTGGAGCTAGCCTTCTTTTCACAGCCAATGATCTAATTGTTCTCATTAAAATATTCTAATTAACCTCAGAACAGCACAGAATGTGTGAAAGCCCTGTATGGAAAGTGAATTTTAGTGATTTCTGCTCATAGAATGTCCTTGAAATAGTTTAAGTTTTTTTTTCTTTTTTTCATTGGATTCACAGATAAACTCAGATCAAAATAAGAATGCCCACTCTTGAAAAATATTGCTTTTGTTGCAAATATAAATTAAAATGTAGAAAAGTAAAAGCAGAAACATGAGAGATGAAATTTCTATGCAATCATTACAGCAAGGTGAAAAAACATTCTAGCTTCAAAGGAATAGAAAATTATGTTTTAATTTTAAGATTTTTTTTAATGGTTAAAATAACTGTTGGAAACACATGAAATTCAAAACTTGCTCATTTCCTATTTTTCCATAATAAAAGTCATCATATCTCTACCCATAGACTCACAGAATCACCGAATGGTTGAGGATGATGCTCTTTTAGAAGTTTCATTCTATGACTTTATGATCACATCAGTGCCCATGGACTCACATATGTCCTATTTGCTTATATATTCCCTGACTTAATCCTTTTTCACCAGACTGGACCTTCTTTACTTCTGCCTTTCCCCCTGATCTTTGTGACCTGGGATTCCCAAAGGTGGAGGCAAAGAAAACACTCGGTATTTTAGCTTTTTCCGTGCACTGTGTAACCATATCCCTTTTCTCACAGACCAGTGAGTCCACATCTTTCCTATTCTTCTTTTTGTTGCCTTTGTGTTTATAGACTCTCTTTCTGTTTTCTTTGACATTCTTGGGGTGTGTTGGTTTGAGCTAATTGGAAAATTTGTGTGAGAAATTA
>VWZI01008385.1:0-10508 GCA_013396835.1 Psilopogon haemacephalus
TGTCTCAAAAAGTCAATTCCCAAAATGCATGGCGCATCAGGACCACTTACAATAGTATGCTTCTTCCGCTCTTTACCAGGTAAACTTATCTCAGTCTGCTACTTAACTCTTGAGATCCACCAGTGATTCCAGAAATAGTTATAGCCTCTGTCCCTTTGCAATGTGATGGCAACAAAGTACACTGAGCACCTGTGTCAACTAAAGCCCTGTAATTCAGAACTTTTGAACTGTCAGGCCACTTAATAAATACATTCCAATAGATTCTGTTTTCTCCACTGTCCCTTTCTTCCTCCTGGCTAGAGGAAGGGCACCTCTAATGCTGAACATGGCATGTAGGGTGTACACTGTGGTTGGTGTTGTTGTTGTGAGAGGAATTACAATTATTAGAATAATTGCAATTGCTCTGAGGAGCTGAAGAAGTGACAGCTACTCTTCTGGCATTGCTGCCTCTGTTTCTGCCACTCTGCAGTTCCTTGGCTCTCTTTGAAAGGACTGAAGTAGGTTGACAATCTGTATTGATTGTGGGCGATTGAAGAGGCAGGAATTAAAAGTTATGTAGCTTTTATAATTTACTAAAGCCCGACCCACAATCTGTGTGTAAATTGGTTTAAGTTTGGGTTCTAATTCCGTCAGGAAAAGTCTTCACAAGGATGCCTTTTCTTATAATTCAGGAAAAATCAGGAAAAATGGAAAGGTTTGGGCATGAAACAGCTTTGCCCTATTTACAGATGGGAGACTCTTTTTCATGGCAGTGTCCAGAGTCCAGTGCCTGCCAAAGTCCAAGATGACTGTAGGCACAGCTTTCACGAAACCACGATCGCGAAGCAAGGCAGGGGAAAGCCGGAGTGCTCCACAGTGTTCCCACAAATGGCTGCAGTTTACCGTTAGAGGCTGGTCCTGCAGCAAGAAGCCAGGATGCTCCTTAAGGTCTGGCTCAAAGTCCATGTGAGATTCGTGTCTCCTGGTCCGTGTTCAGGTCTGTTTAGGTCCTGGTGCAAGTCCCAGTGCAGGTCTGAGTACAGGTCTGAGTGCAGGTCTGAGTGAAGGTCCCAGTGAAGGTCCCAGTGAAGGTCCTGCTCCAATCTGTCCAGCTGCCATATATATACTGAGGCGATTTGTTCCCTCCCTGTTCAAGGCCAGGAGGGTGGGAGAAGGCACTTCACACCTATTGTTCTAAGCCTCCAGTGACAGAGGTGGGGAGGGAGGAAGACAATTTCCTGCCCCATTCACACCTCCAGTGAGGCCTTGTACTGGGTGTGACCTGCCACTGGGTGTGACCTGCCACTGGGTGTGACCACACCTCATTCAAACCTCCAGTGGGGCAGTGGCCTGCCCTGCCACACTATCCCTCTTGTTCATGTTCTCACCTAATTGGTCATGCAGGATTATCAAGAGTGACTCATGTAATTGCTGATGTCTAGGTGGAATTTGTCTCTTGGGCCAGAATTGCCTTGCAGGAGGTGGGCATCTGTTCCTCATAGCAGAAACATGCATCCAGTCAGATGATGAAGGAATGGTCTCCTGTGCCAAATTGGAGATGGAGGTTTTGAGTTCCTCCTTCAGTTCTTTCAAGCCATCTTTAAAGCTACCTCTTAATTCTGTAGTCATATCCTTTAGCCCTGTATTCTATGACAAAGATTAGGGTAGTATGTGACAGGCTGTCTTCATTTTCTCTCAGCTGATCAGTAAATTCACCAGCTGTGAGCCTTTCATTATTACCCCTTGATATAAACTTGCTAGTTAGGATATTAGCGTAGGATGAAGGAGCAAGCTTAATAATTTCCTTCATGAGACCTGTTCCAAGAGGAATATTATCAGGCTCATGTATGCCATGATTTCCATAAAGCACTTCCTTCACAGCAAACTCCTGCAGAAGTTCAACTGTGTTCCACTTCCTAGCTACCTGTGTGGCAAATCATCTTGGGAGGTGTATCTCAGACCTACAGCCAACAGAAGATGTGTCTACAAGCTAACCACACCAAGATTGGTTGCCAGATGTTTGTCCACTCCACTCTCCTTTGCAAGTGGGCCTAGCTGCTTTGCAGACTTGGCTCCTACCTGTAGGGCATTTGCACCAATAGTACGGCATCTCACCAGCCAGCTTAGGATTGGCTCTCCTGATTCCCTTGAATATTCCTTTCTAACTTCTCTGACCTCTCTAAGGGGATCATTGGAGCCTTGGATGTCATCCTCCTCCTCTTCTCTTGGCTGGTCTGTTGGTAGATGGCCATACAAAACTCTTCTAGCAGCATTCTTAATTTCCTGAGAGCCATCATCTGACCTGTTAACTAATTTTGTATTGTCCTCAGACCTAAGCAAACCAGTTAGATCTTTAAGCCTAAGCTTTTCTTCTTCCTCTTCCTCCTGTGGGAGATCAGATGCACCAGTAGCACTACTTAGTTCCTCTTTTGAACCATGTTTTGATCCAATTTTGGCTTTAACTTTGGCAGGGGCGAGTTTAACAAAAGATGGAGCTTGTGGGTGATCAGAATTTTCAGGAACCACATTGGCATCTACATTGTCTTTTGCATTAGAATCAGAATTTACAGTCTGAGCTGCTGAACTATCTGCAGAAGGCAGCTTATCAGACTCGAGTTGTGTTTTGGAACTCTGCCTTTTTTATGTAAACAACTCCAGGACATTTATGTAAACATTGTCCAGGCATGCAGCGAGACTCTGTTGTTTGCATTGCAATTTCTTTATATCTCCTACTAGCACGATTTATTTGCTTAGTTAAAGTGATAGCTGTTTTTTTTAAGCTCAGAGAAAATATCAATATTAAATTCATAATTAATAGGAAAATGATCACAGCTTAAATATATCACTGTGGCCTTTGAATAGAAATTTTCACAAGGGTCAGGTATACTGCTTTTTGGCAATATAACTTTTACAAGTGCAGTAGAATAGCTAATTTGGCTGCTATTTTCTGATTTATTAAAAGCATCAAAAACAGCATTGGAAGCTAATTCAGTTAAATTTAACCCTGCGTAGCCGAAAAAATAGTCCCCGTAATCCCAAATCATCTTTTTAAACTTTCTCCATGCCATATTCCATATAAAAGTACCAATTGTTGCCACAAGCCATCTATGCAAAAAACAGAGGGTCACAGAAGGAAAAACTGAATACAGTACGCAGGTCAGCTTGATTTTTAACTTCAGGATTAAATCAGCAGTCAAACAGATGTAATTAAACCTCAAGCCCCACGTTGGGTAAGCCAATTAAAAAAATGTGGTGGTTTAAGCAGTTACCTGCCCCCCCACCTTTTTATAAACCCTGGCTAGGACTCAGAGACTCTGGAAGTTAATAAATGAAGCTTTATATTTACAGCAATGCACAATATACAAGCAAATATTTACAAGATATAACAGATATTTACAGATATATATAATGAAAAGGTAATACAGACACCACACCCCTCCCAGAGACCAAAATCCCAAGAGAGGGTAACCAACCACACCCTACCACCTTTCCCCCTTTCCCCAATCTTATCTTACCACCTGTTGATGCTGAAGATAAGCGGAAGTAGATCAGCCAGGGGGTTAGTAGCAGGAAAGTAGTTAGTAGAATTTGAATTAGCTACCAAGACAGAGAGACAAAGGAGACCATGCAAAGAGCAGCCGCAGACAGAGTGGTCAGAAACCATCCGATATCTAATGTTTTAGGTACAACACTTTAAAAACAATTTTTTTTTTCTTTCTCAGTAAAATACTGTTGAAGTGACATACTGTGTTTACCTCTCTCAGCCAATAGACTAATTTCTCACTCAAATTCTCCAATTAGCTCAAACCAGGACACCAGGTGAAGGCAAATTAGGCCTTGTCTTCCTCTTGCAGCGGGACCGTGAAATACATGTCTCTCACATCCATCACAGCCATCCATGCATGGGATGCAGCTTGAATGGCTGTCACCATGGATGTAAGGCTTGGGACTGCTGCTGTAAGAGGGCCTGTGTTGCCATTTAACCTCCTGTAATCAATGGTTAATCGCCACTGACCACCTGATTTCCTCACTGGCCAAACTGGAGAGTTGTATGGTTAGTGCGTCCTGCTGATGAGCTGCCTTCACTCTACAGGTGCTCAGAGATGCCTTGTCTGGCTGTGGCTGGCAAGGGATACTGGTTCATGCAGGTCAGGCGAGATTTGGGAAGAGCTGGAGCAACATGCAAAGCATTAATACAAACATTACTTGCCCCCTTTGCTCCCTTTGCCCCCACCCTGTAGAACCCAAAAGACCATAGGTTGCCATCGGGGAGATACCATCTTTTACCAGCCAGGACATCAAATCCTAAGATGTTTCCTGGGTATGGGCTCAAGGCAAGATCCACAATGGTGCAACGTTTATCACCTGGGAGCCATAGTTTTGCCTGAGCCAGATGGCAAACACTAGGGATACCTGCGATACCACTAATTTTGATCTTCATTTGGGACAGCAGGTTTCCCAATTCTCTCACCTGCTGCACATTTAACGCACTAATATGTGCACCAGTATTGATTAGAAACTTAACATCAGCTCAGGTCTGTCCTGTGGGAATAAAGACAAAGTGTTAGTGTTTGTCAGACCACTGCAAGTTGTATACAAAGCGATGAGAGTGGTCTGAGTTTACTATTGCCTTGACTAGTTTTTTGGATGAGCCTTAGATCCCTTACTGCAAGGGGTGAAAGGATTATCCACAGCCGCAGGTGGGTCTGCTGCAGGAGGACTCTTACTGCCCTCACTACTGCCATTATGGCTTCTTTCCCAATCCCCATGCCTTTTCCAAGCCCTGAGCACCAGGGATTTAATTTGCCCTGGATCCATGTACTCTAATAGTTGCTTTGGTGCGCCCAATGCGAGAGCTTCCTGGAACCAGTTCCTAGGTGCTGAAGCTTGCTTCTGTCTTCGATCCTGCTCCTGGTTCCTTCCAGAGTGATGTTTGATGTGGCATGGGGTGCTTGGTGGGCTGTTGTGTGGGCTTCTGTGTGGGCTTGCTTGCGGAGGTGTCTTCGCTTGGCACACTTTCCACTTCTTGGTGTGGCTGGCTGTCGGGGAGTCAGTGTGTTGCTTCCCCCTGGGAGGTCTCTGGTCTCCAAACCCAATCATCTATCCATAGTTTGACAGTGTCCTGCCCAGTTCTTTCCAGGTCATGACATGTTCTGCAGGATTATTCGAGCTCTGATTTCACTCGATTACCTGCTGAATTTCAGTCTTTAAGGAAAGTATGCACTCCTTGAAGGCTGCTGAGAGGCCTTGGACAAGGGGTTTCAGCCTCTTTGGCTTGATTGGGGCATCTACAGAACAAGCATAAAGTCCCTTATCATGCATGGCTTGGACACAAGCCAGCCGTTGGATTGCCATGGAGAGTTCATCAGAGTCCTTTACCCAGACTATGTTGGGTTCTCCTCTTTCAGCCATTTCTCCCTGTCCAGCCCAATAAGCTACCCTTGCAGTCAGGGAGCAATTCCCATCTGGCCTGGAATCCAAGAAAACATCGGGCTCCCCATATGCATCGGCTTCCTCAGCCCTAAGGAAGACACAATAACCCCCAGAGGTTAATACTCTCTATATAAAGTCCATGAGGGATTCACCTGGTTTACAGGAAAAAGTCTCTTGGAAAGTCCTCAGCTGCTTCTCTGTGTATGGGCAAATCTTCCTGGTGGTGGTAGTCTTCTGGGCACGGCTGCCAGTGGTGATCTCCTGTCAGATCACAGGACGGACTGTCTTTTGTGGCAGGACATCGTCACTCGTGTCTGTATCACTGCAGGCAGGAAGACGCTTTGCCGGTGTCGGGCTTGTAGTCTTCCCACAGCCACCAGAACGCGTAGGCATGCCCTGTCTGGTTGGGCTGGCAGTTGTCCCACGGTCACGTAGTCCCATGGGGCTGCTGCCTCTTGGTGCCATATCTGGATCAGCTGGACTTGCACAGGCTTTGCAACTGACGGCAAAATGCAAGTGCCTGCTCTCAGCAGTGAGGCAAACTTGGGCGGCACATAGGGACTTTGCAGATAAGCCCCATGCATAGTGAATGGCTGTGTTTGCAGCAGTGTTGGTGGCAGTGCTAGCAGCAAGGAGTTAACATTGGTGGGTCACAGAGGGGTGAGACCCGAAATAGGAACTGGTGTCGGAAACGCGATCGGCCCGGTCATGGTGTGGAACTGCCATGCTGGCGAGTCGGGGAGATCTCGGGTTGCACCAGATAGTTGAGGGGGGACAAGACCCGTAGGAGCTGGTGCCAGAAACACGGTCGGCAGTGCCGCGGCAGTGTGACCCGGTGCTGTAGCTGCCAAAAATCCTGTAAAATAGGTGGGCGGCTGGCCACATAGCTGGGGAACAGCAGGCACCCCAAAATAGGCTGGTGGCTGCCTGCATGGAACATTCTCGCCTAGCTGGGGGGGATCAGGACATGTGATGGAATTTGGGTGCTGCTTGGGACCAGCTGCCCCAGCAGCCTCAGCCACAAAATCAGCTTGTTTGCGCAGTACAATTCTGACTGGCTCCAGTGAGATTTGGGAGGGCAGAAAACATGCGTGAACACCTTCTGTGTTCCCGTCTAGCTCAGAACTCATGGCTTGAGGGCTGCGGACAGGCACAGAAACAGAAAAAGGCTGGGGGAGCAGCGCAGCACCTGCGGCGGTGGACGGACCCAACGCTTTTCCCTGCCACGCCATTAATATTTCCTGTTCTGCCCTCGTGATCTCCCTTTTGATGCACACGACGTTTTCCCTGTTCTTGTGAAATTCAGGAAGCCCCTCTATGAGGCATGCTACCAGAACTGAAACTAGGTTGCAAGGGGCCTGGAGAGGCTTCTGGGCAATCATTGCCAGATTTCTTCTGTGCCTTTCTGCCTACTCTAAGTCAGATACTGTTAATTCATGACCGAATTTCTACAAAACCTCCACAATTAAACATCCTGTCCATTATGCCATTATTTGTTGCTATTATTAATAAGCAGTTATGAATATTAATTTTTTATTATTAATACTCAAGATTTTGGGGGAAATTCCCTGAGATTCTTTGGATGTTTGTTTGTTAAGAGGTTATTGCACAATGGTTACTTATAAACACTGAATTAAACAGTTTAAATGGCTTAAACAGTCAGAACTCAGAAAACAGGGAGCCTAATAACAGGGGAAAATCCTAATCTCACCTAATACTCACAGACGCAATAGGTACAGAGTTCCCGGAGAGAGGAGGAGAAAGAGTTTGCCTTGACACTACTGTATTGCTGCAATGCACGCTGCAAACACGTGGCTGCTATGAAAGAGGTGCAAATAGAAGTCCGGTCCTGACGAAAGTCAGCAGGAAAGAGAGAGCAATGGCTCTAAGTACCCTTCCTTAAATACCCTATTTTGAAGGTGAAAATGGCCAATAGGCAGTAGTGTCCATTGTTTTGGCCAATAGATTCAAAGTCCTGCAACCTAGAGGTCCACCCTAACGCTCTGGGGGACAGCACAGAACACCTGACTTAGTAACGTGCCACGGGGCTTCTTCGTTCAAAGTGCCACTGTCTACTCAATCCTGCAAACTCCTCGACCTTGCAAGAGGAGAAGGAGAGCCAGGAGTTTGAACTAATTTGGGCAGGATTTACGCCCTACCAGGACAATCCTACAGTACGCCCTACATCTATGCATTTTTTTTTAATAAAGAAAAGGATGAAAAATGGGTCCACCAATTTACAAGAATACAGACATTTGCATTTGAAGATACAATTGGTTCTTTCCCTTTTGGAGGGAAAAAAGCCACAATTATTTCTATTTTTTTTAGAAGAAGTCCACTCAAATTCTTTGCCTCTGGAAAAAAATTATGTGGAGGCTATTTCAGCAGTCAGAATACCCCAGGAAAGAATGCAGATATATTTTCTACATACTAAATTAAAAACACCTCAAAGGATATGACTGACATGTATTGACAGGGCAGAGAATTACATACAGCTAAGCTTCAACTTTTATTCCTAGCCGTAGGCCAAATGGGGTCCTGCCGAATGTACCTCACACCTTCTAATCCATATATTGCTATAGCAGAATAGTTTACCCCTCATCTAGACTGAAGGAGAAAAATCAAGCAAAGACATGCATGAATAGGACTTTAAAGTAAGACTTAATTGGAAGAAGAATGCTAAAGATCTGTTCCCTGTTTGATTTAAACTAAAGTAGTGAACTATTACTAAGAGCAGTCTCAAATATTCATCTCTTCCCTTCAAGGCAGGAAGGTTAAGTTAGGTTCCCTAACCTCAAGGCCAACAGTTTAACAATAATTAATTATTTTGTTGGAAATTGAACAACTTGTACAAAAAGGTTCAGAGCCTTCCTCATGCCACATTTCTTCAAGGCACTTTCCAGAAAATTTTGGAGAGAAACATTAAGACAGAATTCTGATGAACAAAGGTGAGAAAAAATGTTTCAAGTTCTCAAAAGGTTGAATTGAATCTAGCCAGGGAGGTCAAAGGGAACACCAAGAATTTCTACAGATATATTAATGCCAAAAAGAAGACTAGTGAAGGTGTGGCCCCCCTCAGAAAGGAAACAGGTGAATTGGTCACAACTGACATAGAAAAGGCCGAGGTTCTCAATGACTTCTTTACCTCAGTCTACACAGCAAAGGCCTCAAGCCACGCTCCTGGAGTCATTAAAGATAACATCAGGGACTGGAAGAAAGAAGTGACCATCATAAGTGAAGATCAGGTTTGTGATCACCTGAGTGTCAATGGGATACACCCATAGGTCCTGAAAGAACTGGCAGATGAGGTTGCTAAACCCCTCTCTATTATATTCCAGAAGTCCTGCCAGTCTAGTGGACTGTAAAAGGGGAAACATAACCCCTATTTTCAAAAAGAGTGGGAAGCAAGAGCCGGGAAATTACAGGCCAGTCAGTCTCACCTCTGTGCCCAGAAAGATCATGGAGCAGATCCTCCTGGAGGCACTACTGAGACAGGAGAATAGTGAAGAGGTGATTGGATCCAGTCAGCAGGGCTTCACCAAGGGCAGAGCCTGCCTGACAAACCTGGTGGCCTTCTATGAACAGGTCACAATATTGATGGATGAGGGGCGAGCAACTGATGTCATTTACCTGGACCTGAACAAAGCCTTTGACACTGTCCTGCACCACATCCTGGTCTCCAAGCTGGTGAAACATGGGTTTGATAGGTGGAGCACCAGGTGGATAAAGATCTGGCTTGATGGTCGCTTGTCCATGGACCCAAAGAGTGGGTGTCAATGGGTCCATGTCCAAGTGGAGAGCAGTGACAAGTGGAGTTCCTCAGGGATCAGTCCTGGGATCAGTCTTGTTCAATATCTTTGTGAGTGACATGGACAGAGACACTGAGTGCACCCTCAGCAAGTTTGCTGATGACACTAAGCTGTGTGGCACAGCAGACAGGCTGGAGGGCAGGGATGCCATCCAGAGGGACCTGGACAGTCTGGAGGGGTGGGCACAAGACAACCTCATGAGGTTCAACAAGGCCAAGTGCAAGGTCCTGCATCTGGATCAAGGCCATCCCAAGCACAAATACAGGCTGGGCAATGACTGACTGGAGAGTAGCACTCAGGAGAGGGACTTGGGGGTGCTGGTGGACAAGAAGCTGAACATGAGCCAGCAGTGTGCACTTGCAGCCCAGAAAGCCAACCAGATCCTGGGCTGCATCAGAAGTGTAGCCAGCAGGTTGAGGGAGGTGATTGTCCCCCTTTACTCTGCCCTGGTGAGACCCCACCTGGAGTACTGCATCCAGTTCTGGAGCCCCTATTACAAGAGGGATGTGGACATGCTGGAGCATGTCCAGAGAGGGCCCACAAGGATGACCAGAGGAGTGGAGCACCTCTCCTTTGAGGACAGACTGAAAGAGTTGGGGCTGTTCAGTTTGGAGAAGAGGAGGCTCCCAGGTGACCTTATTGTGTTCTTCCAGAATCTGAAGGGGGCCTACGGAAAAGCTGGGGAGGGACTTTTTAGGCTCTCAGGTAGTGACAGAACTAGGGGCAATGGAGCAAAGCTGGAGGTGGGGAGATTCAGATTGGATGTGAGGAGGAAGTTCTTCACTGTAAGAGTGTTGAGGCCTTGGAATGGGCTGCCCAGGGGGGTGGTTGGGGCCTCTGCCCTGGAGGTGTTTAAAGTGAGGCTGGATGAGGCTGTGTCCAGCCTAATCTAGGGTAAGGTGACTCTGGGCATGGGAGTTTGGAACTAGATGATCCTTGTGGTTCCTTCCAACTCTGACTGATTCTATGATTCTATGATCTAGATGCTCAGCAAAAGTATTAAAGCAAGAACAAAACCTAGTGTGCTAAGAAGAGTCAAGAACTGCATGAATCTTCAGATCTAAATTTTTCATGAAGCAAATAGCTGACTGGCATGGGGACTGCATTCCCAAATGCTCCAATGAGACTTGTGGAGTGGAATTTTGAATAGTGATTGTTTTAACTCTACTTTCTTTTGGGGGAGGTTGGGGGACATTTTTTGGTTGGTTGTTACTATTCCTAAACCATTTTTGTTTGTAGCTATTGTTAAACTCTCAGGCATCCCTTTTTTTTTTTTTTTTTTTTTTT
>VWZI01008385.1:10538-30992 GCA_013396835.1 Psilopogon haemacephalus
ACTTTATTTTTATTGTAGATAATTACTACCACATTCATGAGTGAGATTGTAATTTCCAGAATTTGTTTTTGCCTCCTGTAATTATGTTGTCTTGGTTTTGACTTGTTATCTACTAAATGATATTGTTTTCCAGACATCTGTAAAATTTGAAAAATGGTGAAGAACTTGAGGATAAGATTTATAAGGGAGTTCTTGCAATTGCCTAACAGAAACAGGATTTACCTTGGAAACTGCTAAATTATTTATAACCAAGCCATTCCCAGGAAGCATTTGTCTTAACTATGTTTTAAAAACTTATCCTGAAAGAAACTTGAGTGCCTGTCCAGGAGCTTGCCAGAATGACAGAGAGAGACTTGAAAACATGAATTCTTAGAATCTGATTTACAGAAGATACATGCTCAGTCTTCCATAGAAATCACAGGCTTGTTTTAAGTACCACTCAGCTAGCCAGTGGTTTTGCAGAATCACTGGTTTACAAAATCACGTGTACAAGAGATCCTTGCACCAAATAACTTGCTATTGAGTTACTTCCATTATTTAGTTCACTCTTAATTCATTCATTAGTTTGTATCATAGCACACAGATGAAAAAGGTACTCATGAACAAGTCACAAAGAAGTGAACTGAGAGTTTGGAGTTATCAATCATTTCATTCACACCTTTGATTTCTCTCTATAATTTCTGGCTTTTTTTAGGCCCTAATAGCAGAGGCATGGCAAGCTCCTTCTTTCTCAACCACTGTTTCAGTTTCAGTAGTGTCACAAAAGCATATCTGAGGAAAAGGCCAAAGAAAATTTTTCAACAAAATGAAAAAAAAATACTGAGACCTGTCTGGCATGGAGATACAGTGCATATTTCTCTTAGTCGGCACTGAAGATGTGTAATGGTGACAAGAAGGTCTAACTGTAATCTCCCTGTGGACTCTCAAGTCTCAGTAATCATGGCACCTTTGCTAACTGTCGTTTAACCTTATTACCAGCTGTTCTTCAGTAGTAGAGCAGGCACAGAGTGCATCAGTGAAAGAGGATGTTAGAAGGAGACGTACACAATGAATTCTCCTTGTTCTGATGGGGAAGCAACCTTGAACCAGAGGAGAAAGGGAACTACTCCAATAATAGGTTCCCTGATGCTTCTGGGTGAAAAAAATAAGAGAATTTCTGGAAGTTGTATGCTCTTCTGAGACTGGAAAGCAGCAGCAGCTCCAGGTTTACAAAGAGAGAAAAACTGTGGAGAATTAGGAGCTTTGTATGCGTGAAAAATATCAAATCTATAACTTCTGTGGACTAAGTAACTGGGCACAGAGCAAGAACATGAAAAATACAGAAAGGGACTAAAGAAAAGATAAACTGGTATCATAGATTTCAGTGTGTTGTACCACATCTTATATAAAACAAAATACTTACATGTAATGAGAAGCTGAAAAGATACATAGAAAGGGATTTCTAGAGTAGCTGGTTTAAATAACAAGGAGGGTAAATATCACTGAGTCTCCGTTTAAGTGGTTTGGTGTTACACACAAGATCGGCATTGTCTTGTGTGACAATGCAGAGGTCTAGCATTTTTGCATGACCCATTTTCATCCTGGGTAATTTCTTATTCAGAACTCAAAAATATGTGTTCTTTTTGCTCTCTATGGAGTACTACAGGCAACAAAACAAGCTACTGTAAGTTGTGGATACCAAGTCAAAGTTTCAGTAGCTTTTTTTGTTTTTAACTTTGTTACATGGCATCTTCCAGTGTATGTAAAGTGCAATAGACCGTTGTCCAGCTGGAAACTCACTCTGCCCAGACAAAAGAAAACAGTTAAGATACTAAATGGTAGCGAGAATGAGTGTCTGTGAATTTTATGGGCTGATGACTAGGGCATCTTGCCAAGCATGAACAGCATGTGAGTGATTACTACATATGAAGTCTGAAGTTTCATGTAAATTCTTCGTTGTTGCTTATGGCCTCATTTTTTGAGAATTTGGTCATGTTAGTACTTCACAGTTCAGAGCAGCACCTACTTCCTCTTCCATGATATTGGAAGATAGGTAATGTAAATAAAATGCAATGCTTTTGTTTTGTATATTTCAACAGCAGATACTGAAGCTGGAGAAGATGAGACAACTAGATTTTATTTGTAATAGTGCAAAATTTTGCTTTCTGAACTACATGAAGAAGATCCAAGAATTTTAAATTATTAGCACAGCTAAATAGCACCAAATTTCTAATATTGAAAAAAGCAGACTTTGCAGATAAAGTATAATTTTGGACAAAGGAAAACAACTGATTTCCTGACTATTCTGTAAAATTGAAGCAGCAAAGCCATCTTGTGTTACCTAAATGATTGGAGGAACCAAATAGCCTGGATATTTTCATTTAATGACTGAAAAAGTTAGAAAAAAAGCTCCCGCAACCCAAAATGCTAAAACTTCAAGTACTGCTTTTTCAAATGTCAAAATTACAAATGAAGACTGTAAGTGAAAAATTGTTCCTTTCTCTTTCCTTTCCCAAATAAGAAGAAAAAGACAAAACATTTTTAACTGGTTAATAGTTTGGGGTTTTTTTTAATTAACAGTGAGGTAAACTAATCCACACAATTCTTCAGTTCACTAGAGTTTACACTTATTCTCAAGCAATGTTTTTCTAGGTATGCTAAAGAGTACAGCCTGTCAGATCCAGCAGATTTCTTGATCATATATTTAATCAGGCCTGCTAAATTTATTAATTATAATCAATTAATCATAATTTATTTATCAGGAGTGATTCTTAAACCAGAAAACTAAATTTGCCTAGCAAATATGAGTTTTGGACACATTAATTCCTTTCTCCTCCGCTGAAAAGCCTAATTTATTTGCTATAGTTGTAAGGAATTCTTCAGAAAATAAATCTGAAATAAATTTGAAAAAATTAAAAAAGGGTTTCTATGTATGTGAGAAATAAAAAGGAAAAGCTTTTGCTAAAGATAAATACCTCAGGTTTGTAATCCAAGACTGGCATTGTACAGACCTTTCAAGTAGCTTTTTTTTTTCCCTTTTTTTTTTTGAGTGAGGTCAAATGAACAATTCCCAGTGGTTTCTCTGAGGATGACTTGTTTTATTTGAAGCCTTCTTAATTTTAGATTTCTTATCCCTATTAAACTGTGTAAATTACTCTTTTCTTGAACCATGTTTTTCAAAATAGCATAGCTCAATACAGATCAGCAAGTTCCCTTCTCAGTCTTTCATATATTTCCTACTATCTATAAGTACCAGTTTCTTGAGTGTCCAAAACACAAAACAGTCTGTTGCAATCTTTCTTGAGCAACACGAGCCTTACTTAAACAAGCTCTTGATATACTGACAGAATTGAAAACAAAGAAATAATGGAAAGAAGCCAGTCATTCAACAGTAGCTTGAATCTTGATTCAGTTGCCTAGAGGGTAGAAAAACAATTTGGTTTATGGTAAAATTAGCAGCTTCAAATATTTTATGCCTCAGAAAGGAGCCATACATATATATATATATAAATACTGATCCTTTGTCATTGTATTGCTTCATCTGCTTGTGACTCCCATGGCATGATATATTTCAGGAAAACAGCTGTTTTCAGTCTTCCCACTTGCTCCCATACTTCTGATATTTTGTTTCCACTGATGCAAGAAGGAAAGGGGAAAAAAAGAAAAAAAAAAAAAAGGAGGAAAAACCCAATTACTCATATATAAAATTATACAGTCAATTATACACCAAAACAAGAAAAATAGTCTCATCTGTCCAGCATCAAACCTTTAGACTGCGGGGCCTGAGGAAAAAGCCTCTTGGATCTCTCTCAGAATACTGAGAGGAAAATACACACACTACAGATTCCTCCAATCCACTGAACAGTACCCACTCTCAGTCAGGCTGTGTCTCCTCTTAGGGTCTCAATCCAGTCTTTTCAACTGCCAGAAGCACTACAAAGAAGGAGTTCCTTTGGATCTTAATTTCAGAAAGATGATGGCACATTAAGTTTAACTTACTTTTGGGAAGGAGTTGGTAGCTGCTGCTTTTTGAAGATTTGTTGTCCTTTATTTCAGTTATAATTAACTCAACATAACCCTGATTTCACTCACAGTCAGAAAGCCAGCAAAAGCTCATTATCAGCCTCAAAGAATAAAAAAAAAGATAGGCAATTTTGTGAGTTAATTCCCATACCTCCAACTTCTCTGCTGAAAAGAAACTGTGACATTATTAAAGAAAGAAACTGTCTAAAGAACATGAAGCCTGAAACATAAAGAGAAGGAAAGTATTTTAATTGACTTCCGCATTCTGTATTTTAGAGAGGCATTCCACATTTTTTTTTTCCCTTCTACAACCACACAAGCAAGAAATTTGCATTGCCATTTTAAGGAAAATTGAGATCTTTTCCTTTATCTCTTAAAAACACTGTCATGAAACTCAAGTGAACTAGAACTAGAGTCATGTGTATGACAAATAACTCTTCCACAGACAAATGGAAACTCCCAAGATCCACACTAACACAGACAAAGAAGTCCATGTGAGCTGTGGCCTGACTGAGGAAACTGGATAAAAGTACTATGTCCTGTACCTACAGAGAGATTAATCAGAAGTTTCTTTGGACATGCTCTTCTTAAGAAACTGACTCACATTACACTAAGCTTCCAAAAAAAAAGAAATGTGTATATGAGGGATGGGTAGAAAGACAGCACTGTACATCTGGTCTCAGGAAGGATCACATTCTCAAGCAGATAACTGAAACAGATTAAACTAGGGTGGTCACTTTTATCTTAACTTAGTGTTGTATTCTAGGAATTTTAAAGCCTGTGATGGCATGTGACACACCCAGAACAACATTTCAGTGTTCAAATAGTGTCCTTGGATGTAGAGGTATTTCAGTATGTAGTCCAGAACTCAGGGAATTTTGCTCCATGGATAAGGGCACTGGTGTGTGTATTCCTATGTACCCACAAGTTGCAGTGAAAACATTTGTCTTTCACAAACAGGTCTGATTGTTCTTAAAACAAGGCAGCATCATACCTCCACGGCTGTACAAGTATGACTACCTCAGCCGAAAAAGAAAATTGAACCCATTCCCTATGTTAGAGTTACACAAACAAAGACTTTTTACAGCTCAACCTCACTCAGAGGAAGCAGGACTGACAACATTTTATAAACCAGAAACCTTCTATTTGGATTTTTTTCTTGTATTGATTTTTGTTTTGGAACACTATTTAACTTCAAAAATATTCTGACCATCTGTACCATATGACATACTATAAAACCAGAATATACAAGAGCTCTTTTCATTCTCTTCTAAAAGTCAGATGCTTTTATTTAGTGGGCAGGCTGCAGATATTTCAGGGGATCTAATGCTAGCAAAAAAAANGTGCACTGCCAGTACACAAAGCCTTGAGCTCTCACAAGGCATTAAGGTATTGTTGTGCTAACAGCAAGCAAACTCCAGTTTATAAACAACATAGAATTGTGAGCTAGATCAGCAGATGTCCCCTAAGAGCATAAAAAATTATAGTAATAATAATTTAAAAAAATATGAAGCAATAACTAAACATAGAGCAGAATTAAAACAAGGATCTCTTTTCTGTAACTCCCGATGAATTTGTATAGTCTCATCACTTTGTGTGGTGTCAAACAGGGCACCTCTGTTGTATTTAGCAAACATTAATGTATCCTCTTCATAATCCCATCTATGCCCAAAGTAAAAGTGGCCTCCTTTCAAAAATCTTCCACATAATGCCTCTGCTGACTCTGCAGATATGGATCTGCTCAGTTTTGAGGTGCTATCATCCTCTTAATATGCTTGTAGTGCAGCAGTACCAAACACACTCTCTTTATCCCAACTGTGTTCCAAAGTATAATCTCAACTCCAGAAGCCAAGAAGCAAGGAGGAAACTCACTAAGTCCCCTTGGCCCTTGGAAGCCTTTTCTGACATAAGGACTTGTGCTTTGAGTAATATTTTTTTCCTAAATTGTCCTGGGCCAGATGGATTAGTGATCTGGGTTCAGGTGAACTAGTCAAATGCTATTTCTCACACAGGTATCACCACTACATAGTGGTATAGGTAACAGTTATTTTTACAACATGTAGCTGAGTTATTTTGCATAAGTCCCATGTAAGTCAGGGGTAAGTACATTTTTATCCTCTTCTTCCCTTTCTGCAGCAACAATTGCAGTAATATGAGACATTCCTACTACTGTTCCTAACTGAATTAAGATGGGCTTAAAGAGAGATATCTGTACAGGGTGGTAAAGAAATATCAATTCTATTAAAAAGAAATCACTTTCAATCTTTGTTGCTGTGTTATTTCCTGTGGCCTGAATATATTGATTGGATTCATAATCATGTTGGAAAAAAAAGTTTCTAAGGAACAGAAATGAATCAACCAAACAAGAACTGGAAAGGGTGGGAACGAGGAGTCTCTTCTATTCCCAAGAATGCAATACTTCTATTGCTCTCACATTATTTTACTGAATTTTGTTTGTATTATCACATATGTTTACAGAGAACAAGTCAACTGAAATTTATTTTAAATTTAAATAATGGAAAATGGGGAAATTTTTTTCTGTCTATGCATATATAACATGAAATATATAATTTAGTCAATTGAATAGAAATAAAAATAATTGAAAATACATGGGTATTTTGCAGTCTGCTTGGCTTGAAACAGTACCCCTAAACTATCTTGCATGAGAGATATCTTGCAAAACAAGTCATGTTTTGTCCTACTGTTGTGATTATTAATTTTTATTATGGTTAATAATCGCAGGTTTTCAGGGAATATTTCCCCGGGATTTGTTTGGATGTTCGGTCAGCAAGAAACTACACAAAACTGCTTAAAACACCGAATTAAACAGCTTAAACAGTCAGGAAACAGGGAGCCTAATAGCAAAAGCAATCCTAAACATGCCCAAAAATACTCACGAAATGTGATTGATAAAGAGCTTGTCCTGAGGAAAGAGAAAAAGAAGGGGTTTTCCCTTTGCCGCTGCTGCAAAACGCTGTGATGCCACTGCTGCTGCAAAACACGTGGCTGCTGCTGAATGGGGTGCAGAGATGTCTGTTCTTCACAGAGGCAGCGGGAGAGAGAGAGCCAATGGCCTATTGCACCCGCTTAAATACCCCATTAGGAAGCGTGGAACTGACCAATAGGCAATCAGCATCCATTATCTGGCCAATCAATTCAAAAGTCCTGCGCTCAGGGGTGGATCCTAACACCTTGAGAGACAGCACAGGTCACCTGACTTGTGCATGTAACCTGTCCATGTGGCCCGAGACTTTCTGGTTTCAAAGCCACGCAGTCTGTTCCCCGCTACCCACCCCGGACCTTACAACAGGGGGGGAGGAAACCCCAGGAATTGAACCAACTCTGGGCAGAATTTATGCCCTGGGATTTATGCCCTACCAGGACACCTACAGTGTCCCTCCACCTCCTGGTGATCTGAAGTACATCTCAAAAGTACAGATCAGAGCCTCATCTTGCTCATTAGCTTCCATTTGTGTCCAAATGCTTTGAAATGCTTGATAGGAAGCCCTGTCAAATATTGCCTTTCCTTACACAGGTTATCAGGCTTCTTTTGTGAATAGTTGCCTCTCTAAGCCTAAACTTGTTAATGCAAGTTTCTACTAATAAAACATAATTGTCAGGATTCATGGGAGAAGTGAAGACAAAAGGTGAGAAGCTTCTGACAGGAATACAATACTGTACGCGCCAGATCTGTCTCTGGTTTGATACTGAACACAGTACTTAGTTTGTTTACAAGTGATCAGTGAAGATTCTCTGGTCCTGAGCTATCAGTTAGCAAAACACAGTGGTTTTTCCAGTAAGATCGACCTAAGCTGAATGGACTAGAAAGAAAAATTGCACCAATGACAGGTGTGTGGTACAACACAGAGCAAATAAAAAAGCTGCTATATATTTTGTTTGCATCACGTCACTTGAAAGTCATGCATCTATAACGTAGCTATGTTCTAAGAAGAACTCATACATCTGCTGCTGAACTGAAAACAGTGTTTTCACACAGCTGTAATGAACAGCTTAGAAACTGAATTCTATGCCTTTGATGCCTTTAATTCTTCCTTTCTATGTGTTTTATTGTTTGGTGGTGGGGTTTGTTGGGTTTTTCTTTTCTTGGTTTAGTTTGAAAATCTTCTCTCTATCATTCCAGAATCCAATTTCAAACCACATGCAAGCAAGAAAGCTGTATTCTTCAAGCTTACACAAATTCACCCACCTCTGCTTCTACTACACAAGTTTAAAAATGCTTTAAATTTCAGCTGTTATTGTTCTGGATCATTAGAGTATGTCAAATAATATGTGACATAGCAATTGCAGTAGTGTTGTGGGATATCAATTTAATTAGTGTTGATATTCGTGGAGGGGGGCCCTGGAGTCCCCCGGGTTCTTTGGATACGCGGTTGGCAGGAATAAATGCACGAGTTGCTTAAAACTGTGAATAAACAGTTTAACACTCAGAATTTAGGGAACAGAGAGCTTACATACAAAACAGACCCCAGCTGCGCCTATAAAACCCACGGAGCACGAGGGGAAACAATGTTTCTTCCTGAAAGAAAGGGAAAAAAAGAAGGACCGACCTATCCCGGATAGGAAGAGAAGGAGAGAGAGAGAAGTGAGGGGGGGGGGGGTTGCCTTGCCACTTCTCTCTTAAGCTGCAATGTCTGCTGCCACTGCCTTTGCTGCTGCACGTGGCTGGAACTCCTCACAGCACAATGGGGAGATGAAGAAGAACCCCTAACGGTCACTGGACCCTCCCTAAATACCCACTAAGGGCACGTGAAACTGACCAATAGGTATCCAGCATTCGCTGACTGACCAATTGGTTCAAAGTAGTCCCACGCATACGTGCAGCCCGAGGTCTCCCTGGGCCCCAGGGGCACGTGGTGTGCCCCAGCCCCTCAACACCTTCCGGACCTTGGAACAAAAGGGGGAAGGGGACCCCAGGAACTGAACCAACTCTAGGGTGTTTATCACACCCATACTAGGACAAATAGCAACTATTCACTTTGGTACAAAAACTGAAATAAAGAGTTGAAAGGTCATCTTTTGCATGCTAGACAAGACTATGATATTAATGTTATCTATTTAAACTGAGCAATGCTCAAATTGCACATAGCTTAGACTGAGAATAACTGAGAATAGAATATTTAGAGTTTAACTATCATTGAATGCTATACATAATTAGCCTAAATTAATCTAATTATTCTTCCAACTGACAAGGATTTCCAGTTGGCTGAAGTTTTGCAGAACCCATTTTGTATATGCCAGTAACCATTAACTGTTTCTTTAAGCAGCTGACCCTTAAAAAGATGCCCCACTAAAAGATCATATCACAGACTTTATAGTCTGACCCTAACCTGCACTGCTGAAAGGTCAAGAACTTCCATCATCTTTCAATGTTAGTAATATCTTGGGGAGATATTTGGTGAGCTTCCTTTTCTTCATTTCTGTTTTCTGGATCTTGAATAATTAATTGCATATGTAGTAAAGATGAAGGAAGTTAAGAAGATATTCTACACTTCAGATAGGGCTTAACTTCTTCCAGACATAAAAATCATCAGTTATTTTGTTTCCCATAAGGCCATTCAAAATAAACATGGAAATTTTTTTTGTTGATTTTTATGCTTAAACTCTCCAACCTCTTTTTAGATCAAATAATGCCTGTCTTTCTCTTTGGAAAAGACACATCACTGTGACAAGGAACACTATGAAGCACTGTTCTGAGGGCAGATCTTTAATATCCTCTGTGAAAGGGTAGATTCTGTCTCAGCAGAGGTTTCCGGAATTTATGTATCTCAAGCATGAAAACATATCCAGGTAAGAAAATATGATATATATGGCCTGCTGGTCACTGAGCTAGGAACCAGAAACATGGCATTATCTTGCTGGCTCCATTATTGGCTTTTTTCTTATTTCATGCAGGTCATCTTGCTCTTTCGTACCTTGATTTTCTACTCTTCCTTGTTTATTTATATTGTCTTTCTTTCATGGTGATTACTTGAACAGTATGCAGCACTTATGTCCCAACGAATACCTGTGAGTACTTTGATAACTATATTCTAAAACCCTTACATAATTTTTTGTTCTGCTTCTCATTTTAAACTTTAGTGATGCATCATATTTGGTGTTGGCAAAATAAAACATAGCTGTTCTTGCATTTCCTGTTAATTACAGGTTTCTTCTTAGCTGTACTCCTTTTGGCCCATGATGTTAGTTAGCACTTCTGGCTGCACTTTAAGACAAGAGCAGGACTTAACCATGATACCTCATGGCCTGAGCACTCCACTCACATGTGGAAGATACAGGTTCAAGAATTCTTCACTCGAAGTAAGTTCAAAGCTTCTAATTGCTGGATGAGTTAGTGGAATTTTATGTAAAAAGATGGATACTGAAGCATCTGAGTCTTCAAATGTTATCACATCTAATCTTATAGAAAATTAAAAGGGGATTTTTATGGTACTGCCTAAATTTAGACTACAATAGAATACTACAGGATGTAGTACAGCATTGATGCTCCAGAGTAGCCACTTTCAGTCATACAGGAAGCTTCCAGGTATTTAGGCAGGGATCAGCAGCTGTTAGGCGCTCTTCTTCCGCTCTTCCTCACTCTCCTCGTTCACCATCGTCTCCCGCTGTGGCTGTGAAGAGCCCAGTCACGTGCACAGCAACAGGCAGCAGGCAGCAAAGCGTAGCAGCTCTCCAGAGAAGTGGCAAGACTGATCCCCTTCCCTCTCTCTCTCTCTACCTACCTACCCAGGCTAAGACATTTTTTTTTCCCTTCTTCCCCACCCCCCTCGGGTTCGGGAAGGAGTGTGTTTTCCCCCTCGCGCCTCGCGCCTCGCGGGCACTTTATAGGCGCGGTCGGGATCTATTTTGTATGTAACCTCTCTGTTTCCTAAGTTCTGATTGTTAAATTGTTGCACCTGGCATTTGAGCAACATGTGCGTTTGTTTCTGCCAATCAGAACCCAAAAGAACTTCAGGGGGGCACTAGGACCCCCTCTCTGCAGGATATCGAACCTAATTAAGCATTATCCCATCACAAACATTGTCAGAATAGAGCACACTGCTTGCAACTTAGGTCCGTTTATATTATTGCCCAAGTCTAACATACCTTTCAGCTGCAGAAATTCACAAATCAGAATGGCATTTTGCCAAAACTGACCGTATTAGGTGAAAGCAAGGCTTGCCTACACTTATTTGGGCAAGACACTAACAAGAGCATAAACACCTGTGGGTGCCTGCTTATCACTTTGGGAAGGGACATAATGGCCCAAGCCATTATGGTGTATCACCTTGCCATGCACCACTGGGAAGAGTTTTGATCTAATACTAATAGCTATTTTGAAATTCAGTATTAGAAGGGATTTAGATTTGAAATTGACTAAAATATCTGTTAAATTCAGTTTAAATATTGTCCTTTTTTTCATATTCCTTTTTCAGTCCAACAAAAGAATGCTACAGGAAGTGTCAGATTGCCCAGATTGTTTTCTAAGTCAGGAAGCTGAGATACTGTGGACATATCTGTCTAATAATTCAAAATGCAGGACTTGTAATCTACATAGAGATCTGATCTTAGCCTATGATATGTGTCTTCTGCTTTTCTTCAGGTTGCAATAATCATTAGGCTGATTTCAAGAGAAAAAATTGGGACTTTTAGTTGCATGGAGAATTACCCGAACATAGTGGTGTTAGTTCAGCATGGTGCCCTTCTGCAGCAATGAAGTTATGTTTAGAAAAGTGAGTCCTGTTGGGGTGCCATCTGCTGTATTAATTTTGGGTTGACCATAGCAACTGAGACACCTGACCAGCCTAATTCTAATGTCATATCAACCTAAAAGAAAAATGCCCTGCGATGGCTGAGCTGTGACCTGGTGGTCAAACTAAAAGGAAAGTTGGGGAATGAAAGGGAGAATGAAAGAGGAGACAGGCATCCTGAGGCCAGTTTAGGGACACTGCTCAATTGTATAGGGATGAGGTTAGGAAAGCCAAGGCACAACTAGGACTGAACTTGTCAAGAAATAGAAAAGAAGGAAAGCTTTCACAGATACATTAATCAGAAGAGGAAGGTTAAAGAAAGTGTACAATCCCTGATGAGCAACAGTGGGGAACTTGTATCAATGGACAAGGAGAAGGCTGAGATTCTCAGCAACATTTTTTGCCTCCATTTTCACTGGCAACCCCTTTCCTCATGGCTCTTATGTTGATGGCCCACAAGATGGAGACCAGGGAGACAATGAGCCAATGAGGTATGGGCAAGCTGAAACTTGGGTTGAGAGGCACACATGGTTATATACACAGTTTTCTAATAATCATGTGTGAAGTGCACTCACAAAATGAGCATTTTCATGCAGCAAGAAGCAGGTGCGTACAAAACAGAACTATGAACACTGCATGTATCTGCATGTACTGTGCTGTCAGCTTTCTCAGATGTGTTTTGCAGAAGCATTTGTTCTTCTCTTCCTACAAACCACTTGGAAAGTATCTGCCTCATTTGTGCAGATCTTACAAGTCCTTTTATCTGCAGCACTTAAGAACCTAGCAGTTTTCAAAACTCCAATAGAAAGTTATTCTCTTTTTAATGTCTACAGATTTCTATGCCCTGTGGAATGTCATTGTGTTCATTCATAAGGAGCACCAATGGGCAGACACATCCATTAAATATAGATTAATAAATCATAATAATAAATAATAACAGACAAGCAGTATGAGAAGGAGAGAAATCTTCTGTAGATTCTGTAGAGAGAAAACTTAAAATCAAAGAGGTCTTCTTTACCAATGTCAATGAAATGGAAGCAATTCACATAAACACTTGTGCTCACACAGAAATGACAAGTACTTTGAGGTTCTCAACAGTTTAGACACATCTCCTACTTGCAAAGTTAAGCCAAGTTTCCTTCTAATTTTACAGAAATGATTATTCAAATATCTCTTGTTTTCTTAGTGGGCACTGTGAACTACTTCTCATAACCTTAAGAAACCCTGAGAAATCAAAGCACCTACAAAACCTTTGATTTGGAATTATTTTGAGCAAAATTTTTGAGCAAAAATCCTCACTATGCAGTTTCAGGAAAACAATGAATACAAATGTCACATTCAGCCATTCATTTTTGGTTCAGAATGCGTATTTTCCTGCCAAAGGACTATACATAGTACATTATCCTTACATCCTTCAGGATTTTAATCTGATGTGAAGCATATGGTAAAATGGCAAGTGTTCTGTAGAATCATTAACTTGCCTAAAGTTATGTGGATGTTGTTTCTTGCTTTCTTGAAAGACAAAGTGCATCTGAAAGTAGTTAACAGCCCAAACTCTGTAGTTTGCTGAGGCAGCAAAAAATGAACCTGAATATGTCCCTGCAGGGCGAGTTTCATGTTAATCAGTCAGTTCCCAGGGCAATGCTTGTATTGACAAGAGTAGGTTTTTGTTCTGTTCTCTCAGTTAGTACCAAGAATATAAGAGCACAACATATAAATACATTTATTCATCAACACCAAGAACATCAGGAAGATTGCTGTATCAAAGCTACAGTGGACAGAAAAAATGCACAAGCCTCAATTCTGATCTCATTGCAGTAAGAGAATTGCTCTTTTAATGTAATGCCAGTCACTGGAAGGAGACTCTTTCCAGAATATCAAAAGCCTTAGGTCAAACTTTACCATGCAAAAAGCCCATTCAGAGACATTCATGAAGAGTGGGGCTTTCAGAAGTGTTGGAGTCAACCAGCTCTTAGTGCTGAAGAAGAGCAAGTCAAAACTACCAGAAAGCAGTCTAGAAGAAAAGTAGCTGATGATTTCCCTTCTTCTAAGAGAGTTGTGGAGTAGCTGAGCCTGGAGGACATGCTTCTTGTTCCCTCTCTTCCAGCCTGAATGGTATGGTTCAAAGCAGTGCTCAAACCTGGCGTCAACCTCCTCAGGAAAGAAAGAGGTGAAATGATGACAAGTGACTTGGAGAAGGCTGAGGTTCTCAACAACTTCTTTACCTCAGTCTTCATTGTCAAGGGCTCCAGCCACACTCCGAGAGTCACAGAACATAATGGCAGGGGCTGGAAGAAAGAACTGCCCATTGTGATTGAAGATGAGGTCTGTGACCATCTGATGAACCTGAAAGTGTTAAAGTCCATGAGACCTGATAGGATACACCCACAGATACTGAGGGAACTGGTAAACCACTCTCTATCATGGGTTGCTAAACCACTCTCTATAATGGGTTCAATGGATGGACAACTCAATGGATAAAAAATGGCTTGACAGCTGCACCCAAAGAGTGGCATCCAAGTGGAGGCCACTGACAAGTGGAGTCCCTCAAAGGTGAGTACTGGGACCAGTCCTGTTCAACATCCTTGTCAGTGACATGGGCAGTGGCACTGAGTGCACCCTCATCAAGTTCGCTGATGACACCAAGCTGTGATGTGGCTGACATGCTGGAGGGAAGGGATCCATCCAGAGGGACCTGGACAGGCTGGAGGGGTGGGCCCAAGCCAACCTCATGAGGTTCAACAAGACCACGTGCAAGGTCTTTCACCTGGGTTGGGGCATTCCCAAACACAGATGCAGGCTGAGCAGCGATTGGCTTGAGAGCAGCCCTGAGAAGAGAGACTTGGGGCTGCTGGCAGATGAGACACCAGTGTGCACTTGCAGCACAGAGAGCCAACCAGATCCTGTGCTGCATCAAGAGAAGTCTGGGCAGCAGGTCAAAGTTGCTGATTCTCCCCCACTACTCCACTCTGGTGAGACCCCACCTGGAGTACTGCATCATGTTCTGGAACTCCTATTACAAGAAAGATCTAGACATGCTGGAGCATGTCCATAGAAGGCCCATGAGGATGATCAGAGGGCTGGAGTACCTCTCCTGTGAAGACAGAATGAGAGAGTTGGGTTGTTCAGTCTGGAGAATAGAAGGCTTCTCTGAAGAGACCTTATTGTGACCTTTCATTATCTGAAGAGGGCCTG
Source organism: Psilopogon haemacephalus (assembly GCA_013396835.1). Classification (NCBI taxonomy): domain Eukaryota; kingdom Metazoa; phylum Chordata; class Aves; order Piciformes; family Megalaimidae; genus Psilopogon; species Psilopogon haemacephalus. Next base: position 25,484 of record VWZI01008385.1, read on the forward strand.
CAGGAAAGCTGGTGAGGGACTTTTTAGGATGTCAGGTAGTGATAGGACTGGGGGAATGGAGTAAAACTAGAAGTTTGTAGATTCAGATTGGATGCTAGGATTAAGTTCTTCACCATGAGGGTGGTGAGACACTGCAACATGCCAGGCTGAGTGAGGCTGCCTCCTGGAAACACTCACATATGAGATTTTAAACACATAGAGGAGGACCCACAGAAGACATCATAAACTCCTTATAACTCTATTGCTTAGCCTTTTCCAAATGTATTTGGTTCTGTGGTCAACTCACATGCTGAGCACAGTTTTGAGAGGGGAAATGAGAAACTAGAAAAATGTTCCAGAGTAAACCCAGATGAAAATAGAAAGACTTCTTGGAAAGGAAGTTACTTTGGGATAAGAGTTGACAGAGATCTCCCTTCTGCCGAATCTCTGGCCTGTTAGTGCATCCCGAACCACCCTCCAGATCTGAGGATGAATGGCATTAGCATGGACTTTACTCATACAAACGGCCTTCCTCTTTGCACTTAAATTCAGTTACCACACCCATTCTACCTTTTGGGAAGGGCCTGTGATCACCCAGCTTCGCCTCATTAACTGGAAGAAGCTGGTCAGCCCAGGCCAAAACTGGGCCAAAAGAAGTGCCAAGAAAGAAATAGATTGTGTGACAGTGCTGAAACCTGTCACTTTGCTGGCGGAGTATTTGGAGCACCATAATGAAATATGTTTCATCTAATCAGGTGTTATATCCAGGGACAATTCCAGAAAGGATGATTCAAAATTGTTTACAGTTTCCCCAGTGGTTTTAGTGGGCTTTGCAACCTAGTATTCAACATTTGAATATAATCAGCATTTCCACTGCAACCTACCATTTATATGCACAGAAATCTAAATAAGTGTTCTCATAATTTTAAAATTATCATCTGGATCTGTTTCTGATTTAAGAAAAAATAGATTAATTCTTATTTTGCTTGAATGAATACATACATCTCTAGTATAAATAATAGAAAGCAGAAAAATGCTTTTTTGAAGTGATATTTCCAGTGTTGAACTCCAAATCTTTTGGAGGGGGAAGCACAGAAGAAAGGGGTGAGATTTTAAAATGACAGTTAATCTAATTTGAATGTTAATTGTGCAAAAATTATTTCAGTATGAGAATTTCCAATGTGTGTTCTTTCAGCTGGGTGCAATATTTAAAGACTTACTATAAAACTCTTGTTTGAAGATTATTATGCAGTCCAAACCCCTAGCTGTGTAGCCAGAATTGTCAGCAATTTTTAAATTTTCCTATGCTAAACAATAAAAAGCCACTTCCCATATAACTGTGACATACAATATTTCTGTAATCTTCATAAAATTTTCTTTCAACCACAGACTTTCTGTGTTCTCATGCTTTTCTGGGATAAAATTTTCAGAGGAAAAAATCCCTAAAAAAAAAATAATAATCTGGTTCTTGTTACACTAATGGCCTGATCCTGTGACCTTCAAAACTCCTTCCCTCTCAAAGAAAGCAATAAGAATGTAAAGCACTGAGAGGCAGACTTTCAGAGGTATTGAGGCTCTGACTCCCACTGACTGGTAAAACAATCTCTTCCTCAACAATTCACAAATCTATGCTATGCCACACAGCAGTGGGCCCTTAGTTTCATTTAGCATTTTGATTTCCTCTTATTGACAGATGCAGACCCTTTGTCATTTTACTTCTTTACTTGTAATACAGTATAGTATAGCTTTACAGTATAGTCTCAACATTCCCAATTATCAGATTAAAATCTGCAAATCAATGTTTACCAAATACATTGACAATACAAAACTGGGAGGCTTGGCTGACACACCTGAAGACTGTATGGCCATTCAGCAAGGCCTGGACAGACTGGAGAGCTGGGCACAGAGGAACCAAATGAGATTCAACAAGGACAAACGGAGAGTACTGCATTGGGGTGGGAGGTGGAGGGAGTGGAGCGGAAGTAACAAACTGTACCAATACAAGTTGGGAAGTGATCTGCTTGAGAGGAGCCCTGTGGAGAGGGACATGGAAGTGCTGGTGGACAATGAGTTGTCCATGGGACAGCAATGTGCCCTTGTGGCCAAGAAGGCCAATGGGATCCTGGGGTGTATCAAGAAGAGTGTGTCCAGCAGATTGAGGGAGGTTCTCCTCTTCTTCTACTCTGCCCTGGTGATGCCGTGCCTAGAATATTGCATGCAGTTCAGGGCTCCCTAGTTCAAGAGGGACAGGGATCCAACAGAAGCCTACAAGGATGATTAAGGGACTGGAGTACTGCCTTAATGAGAAAAGGCTAAGGGACCTGGGGCTTTTTAGTCTCAAGAGGAAAACACTGAGAGGGGATATAAAAATTGTATATAAATATATGAAGGTTGGGTGTCAAGAAGGCAGGAACAGCCACTGGAGCAGTGGATGAGAACTACAGTACAGGAAGTTCCACCTCAACATGAGGAAGAACTTTAGTATAAGGGTCACAGAGCACTAGAAGAGGCTCTTCTAAGATGTTGTGGAGTCTCCCTCTCTGGAAACTTTCAGGATCTCTCTGGATGCATTCCTGTGCAACCCCTTATTGAGTTCAAGCTAGGCACCCTTGAGCCCAAAAGCCCAATAAACTCAATTCTATTTGGAAGTAAAAAGATATAAAACTTTAACAATAAATAGGAGGTAAAGGGTTTTTTTACAGAAGGTGGGAGAAAAGAGGAACCAGAATGCAGGGTATGGGGGGATGAGGAGAAAATTACAGAGGATGGGGAGGAGGGGAAGAAAGGGAACAAAATACACAAAATAGAAATACAACCCATGGAAGGCAATTGAGTCCAAATGCTGGGATGGATGATTTTGATGTTGGATGAAGCAGGTTTCAGGCTTTTTTTGTGATGAAAAAGCAGTTAGTCCAAGTTCCAGAAGGTGAAAATGGTTGCTATCCCCACATGTTGGCTGAGGAACACATGGTGGTCTGGCAGAAGACCAACGAGGAGTTGCTCAGGCAGTCAGGACAAGCAAAAGAGAGAGAAAACAAGATGTCTTCCCTTTTATATCAAGATTTGTGGCAGGAAGTGGGAGAGGCTAAACATGATACCTGGGGGGCAGGTCAGATCACACCTGGGGAGTAGTCAGAAGGTCCCAAGTGGGCTTAACCCATTACAAACCCACACTAGATTATATGGCTCTGCTCTGGCAAGAGGGTCAGACTCAAAGATCTCCATAGGTCCCTTCCAACCCCTAACATACTTTGATCCTGTGATCTTAAGAGTTGCACACATTGTTTGTGAATATAATGCAGTGGCTACGTATTACATGGTACTTCACACATTTTTCTACTATGTTAATGGCTGCATACAGCTGTCATACAAATTCTCACTGCAGTAGAGTGCTGCTGGACATCACTAGAGCACTAACTTCTGCTAGATGACCCAATGAAAAACAACATTAGACAGACAATTCTTCTCTCCAAGAAGTAGTGAAAGTTCAGGAAGTGATTTACTCACTAGTGATGGCAACAGTTCTACCAGGCCCATATTTGGTCCCAACAACATGAAATGCTCAGTCCAGCTCCATAGGGAGGATTCAGACAATACCAAAGCAACTTCTAGTGATTATCAACCACAGCCTTCACATGGGAGCCAGGCTTTTATGCTGGTGACCTGAACTGCTTCTTTTCCAAGAGGAGTAATAAGAGTATGTATTTCCTTTTGCCACAGAAAGTACTGCTCACATCTAAACATTAAATATTTTGCATGAGAAGAGACTTTCAAATAGTCCTGCCCCCTGAGTACCCTGGCTTCAGACAACTACTGAAGGAGTCATTTTATGAATCTGTATTTTCCAGTGGGAGAACAAGGAAGCAAAATCATTGTGGTGCCACAATGAAAAGTGCAGGGTTGTAATTATTTCTGTTGGAATTAGACATCAAATTATTGTGAAAAACTGAGTTGATATGCTTGCTTGCATTTTGGGGTAATTAAGTACTTTTAAAGAATCTGGTTTCTATAAATAAATCAAAATCAAGGAAAGCCTCATAGTCAGTTAACAGTTTCTGACTCAAGAAATTTTAAAAGAGTAAAAATTTCTATAATGTAAGATCCTTCTGAACTTTTTAGACTAGTCTAACCCAGATTCTGGAAAAGCATCAGTAACTTTGCAAATGACACCAAGATAGGAGCAGTGTCTATCTGTTGCAAACCCACTGCAGGGGGCCCTGCAGAGGGACCTTGACAGGCAGGAAGGGTGGGCAGAGGCCAACAGGATGAGCTCTAACAAAGCTAAGTGTAGGGTTCTACACTTTGGCCACAACAACTCCAGCGAGAGCTACAGGCTGGGGACAGTGACTGGAGAGCAGCCAGGAAAAGAGGGACCTGGGGATGCTGTTAGATAGCAGACTGAACATGAGCCAGCAGTGTACCCAGGTGGCTAGGTGAGTCAATGGCATGGATCAGGAATAGTGTGGCCAGCAGGGAGGTTATTCTTCACCTGTACTCAGCACTGGTCAGGCTACACCTTGAGTACAGTTCTGGTCCCCTCAATTCAAGAGAGATGTTGAGGTACTGGAACGTGTCCAGAGAAGGCCAGCGAAGCTCGTGAGGGGCCTGGAGCACAAGCCCTGTAAGTAGATGCTGAGGGAGATGGAATTGTTTAGCCTGGAGAAGAGGAGGCTCAGGGGTGACCTCATTGCTTCTTCAACTACCTGAAAGGAGGTTGTAGCCAGGTGGGGGATCAGTCCCTTTTCCCAAGCAACCAGCAATAGAACAAGACGACATAGCCTCAAGTTGTGCCAGGGGAGGTATAGGCTGGATATTAGGAGTAAGTACTTTACAGAGAAAGTGATTTCCCATTGGAATGGGCTGCCCAGGTTAGTGGTGGAGTTGCTGTCCCTGGAGATGTTCAAGACTGGATGGGGCATTTAGCAACATGGTTTTGTTGATTGGATAGGGCTGGGCAATACATTGAACTGGGTGATCTTGGAGGTCACTTCCAAACTGTCTGATTCTATGGTGGTATGATTCTATGGTTTCCTTGTGTGACGAGATAGCGCTAATTAGATGCAATATCTCGCGGCGAGTGGCGGTCTCAGTGCTCGCCTCGCCAGTTCTTTTGGGTTTTCGGTCGGCAGAAAAGACACAAATATCGCTCAAATGTCAGGTACAACAGTTTAACAACTAGAACTTGGGAGAACAGAGAAGCTATACACAGAATAAATCCCGACGCACCTATAAAATGCCCGCGGAACGCAAGGAAGGCGTAAAACGTGCTCCTTCCTGAACTGAGGGGGGGACTGCAGAAGGAGGGAAACCGATTTAAAGAAAATAAAAGAGGGATTAGGAAGAGGGAGAGAAACTGGGAAAGGAGAGAGAGGGGTCAGCCTTGCCGCGTAGAAGAAAGCTGCCATGCCTCGCTGCCTGTTGCTGTGCACGTGGCTGGGGCTTCTCCCAGCTATTGCGTGGACGACGGTGGACGAGGAGAGCGGGAAGAGCAGAGAAAATGGCTGCTGACCCGTTTAAGTACCCTACGGGG
>VWZI01008386.1:0-62814 GCA_013396835.1 Psilopogon haemacephalus
TGGCGGGGGGTTGGAACTGGATGATCTTTGAGGTCTCTTCTAACCATAGACCATTCTGTGATTCTATGATTCTATGACTCTTAACATGTATGCTAGCCTTGCCACAAATCTACGTGGTAATTGTTCTTCACATTATTTACAAGACTAAACAGTGTTGATGGATGGGGGAAGTGAAAAATTCCCTTTACTTTCAAGGACTACTTTTTCCTTCATTCATTCCTTACACACTAGAGAACTTTGACTTTTTTGAAAAGTAGAGAATAGATGGATCTACTGCCTAAATTGTTATAGAAGTAATGGCTACTGAGGTTAAAAATAAAAGTATTAGTTTTGACATTAAAATGTCAAATCATTGATAATACCATTAACTAGGTATTATAAAGGGCTCTTTATTGCATCAAGATATATTTAGAAATATGCAAACAGTATATGCTATAATGTATTTATTTTTCAAGTTCTCTTTCTCAGCTGAACCATGTCACGTACCTATTATCACTTCTATGATGGAATTCAGCCAATGTGTAACATTAGAAGGATTCCACACAAAATTCCTATTTATGTACTAGAAATATAGCTCTGAGAGAGTATAAAGAGTTAAACCCTGATCCCCAGGTCATCCTGACTCCTCCCTGGGGGTGGTCTGACGGGCGCCCAAGGTGAAGTGGTTAGCCCACTCCCACTTTCTGCCTGGAACCCCTACAAAGACAGAGGAACTTCCCATTTCCCTCTCTTGCTCTATGCTTCCATTCCTCCATCACCAGCCAGCAGCATCCTGCTTTCCTGTTTCCCCTGCTTTGCCACGTGTCTCCAGCAAAACACGTGGTGGGACCATCCAGCATCCACCATCATCCACATCCATCCATCTGGATCCACTTGCATCCATTTCCATCCACTGGTTGTATACCTATATTTTGTATTTTGTTTTCCCTTCCCTATATTTTGTAACTCCCCTTACCTTTTATTTATTGTTAAAGTTTTCTTTTAACTTCCAAAATCGATACAATATTGTTATTTGGGCTTTGGGCTCCGGGAAGCTTGCTAGAACCAATACAGAGAGGTTATCCATCAGGCATTTGCCTTTATTCTAAGGACTTTTTTAGACCAATCCCAGTTCAGATTGTAGCTTCCAGGACATTGTTTAATACAAACTGTTGAACTTTTGTGTTAATTCCAGTCATGAGCCTTCATAGTGAAATATACCATGAAAACATGCTAGCTAATTCCAAACATTGTGTTAGTGTTGACTTTTTCTTTGAGAGAACAGGTCAGGAGTTATAAGAATAGGTCTCTAATTCTTATATTTCCTCTTTCTCCTGCCTGCTCTCTCCTACCATCTCACCAAATGTCAGGGCAACTCTTAAAGTGAAACCAGTAAATTACCTGATCTTTGATACAGCTTTATAATAAAAACTAAGGCCTAAATACTTTTGGACACACAGTAAGAGCAGCATTTAGGGCAATATTTTACCCTGGCCATTGGAACCTAAAAAGTCATTCACTTGTTAGATGTGCTGGCAACAAAGCAGTGGTCACAATGCCAATTAATAGATGTGGAGGTATACAGTTCCAGAAAACCTCATTCATATCAAAAGAACAACATGTTAGGATCTTCATAAATCTTCCTCTTATTGTTTTGTGCTGTTTGATAATTAATGGATTAGGTATATTTTTCTGTTTGTATTCTCCCATGTCTGGGATCCCAACATACACAAATGCTTCTCTGCTGCAGTATCATCACAACATTTACTAGTTTTCTAAAACTAGAAACAAGTAGAAATAGAAAAAATATTTTAGTTCTTCATCCTTCTTAAGAATATTTTTCCCTTTTCACATACTCTAGCAAAGCAAAAGTTCTATCAAATAAAACAAAACACAACAAGAGAAAAACCATTTCAGTTTTTTTATTTGCAATTTTTTTCATCTCTAGTTTTTATACTTCTAAAGCCTCTGCACAAGTGGTGGCACTTAAGTGAAATCTTCAATCCCCAAAGTTACAGCTTGAAAGAAACAGCAAAACAAGCATTCACATAAATTATGCATATATTCCTTCAATTAGATACTTAGCCTTAGTAGGGACATTCTCACTTGTAGTGCTTCCCTGCCTCCTCATCTGTTTTCACAGCTCTGCTAAAGGCATTTCAACTGAAGAATGATCAAAATCTAAACAGCTGCCAGTTTGCAGAGTCTCCAGCCCCTGCACATGTCCTGCTATTCTGCCAAAGCTGTGCCTAAATGCCAGCTGTAACAAGCAGGACACGCATATTGTGCTGTATTACATGCTACTAATTTTCCTAGTTATTGTGGCTAGCACTATTTATTCTTCCATCAAAATGAACAAATTGAACAGGACAAAGCACTGGAAAAATCTCTGTCTAATTATAAACACCCTCTAAACAACACCTCCATTAAGAATAATCATGCCCTTATCATCATTGCTATGTATTCAAAATCCCAGCTGAGGAATAAACCTGTCTTTTCCTTACAATTAGTACCTTATTGTCTACTTGGTCAGAGCAATTTTAAGCTCTAGAAGGTCTGAAATATTTTTTGGTTTTGCCTCTCAGCGATTAGAACCTCAGTTTGAAATTGGCAGTCTATATGCATAAATCCTTCAGAAAAAATTAATAAATAAGAACAGCTAGCATCCAAAATCAAAGGAAAAAAACCCACAGAAAATACATATTCATGTTATGTACATGACTGAGGTACCAAGTATACCTAAGAGTTTTCTCCTCAATAATTTATTTTTCTGATATATGACTCAGATTGCAAGGTACTTCTATACTACCCCCTCAGATACCTGCCTCTAGCCTTGCAGCTTGCAGCTCAGGCATGGCAACTGCATCTAATGTATCCCATTACTCTTTCTTGTTCATATTTGCTTTTCCCTCCCATTTTTTTCTAGACATTCTGATCATCTGTTAATGTCTTCCAGACTGACAGCATTGTAATAGCAGTTTGATGGTTGGAAATGAATGTAACCAAAATGAAGGTTGTACAGCTAATAAAAAGGAACAAAAGATCTTGAGACAACATCCAAGATCATACATATGTTCAATCAAGCAACAAACATAAGACTGAGTAAAAGAAAATGGTGACAAATTAATTTGAAAACCATGTAGTTCTCAGGCCTATTTGTATTTTAAAATAATTCCCTATTTTTTTAAGTGAAAAGCCACAGTAGTCATAACATGAATACAAATTAAAATGATGATTATATAAACAGACTACAAGAGAAATTTGGCATCTAGAGTGACAAGAATGTTTGCAGGGATATACTTTGCTAGCTTGTATGTATGTCACCATGCACTAAAAAGGTGAAAGTCATGATAATACTTAATTCTTAGAGACAAAGATAAAGGTAAACACTTCTTTTTGATTGTTTTATTGCATGTATAAATGTATGTTGCAAGTACTTTAATTCATGGCAATTCCTCTGCATAACTTTCAGGACAGGAGCTGATGAGAGAATTATTGGCACTTGTCAGACAAATATTGATAATATAATAAATTTCTTGAAACAAAGAAAGCAAACTGTGTGCATTTATTTTCTACCTACATCTTTCCAAAACACTTTCAAGGCATAGGGTTGCAATTGCTGTTTGTCCAGATTTGTCTTTACCTGCAGCCTTACAGGATTTTAGCCTACCATCTGGCAGGAAGTTGGTATCAGTATACATCTATGTAACTTCCTGCCTGGTGAACAAGAGAAACATGACCAGGTAGGATTTGACTCCATACTCGTCTTTTTAGTTTTTGTTTGTTTCTTTGCTTGTTTGGGTTTTTGTTTGGTTAGTTGGTTGGTTTGGTTTTCATGGTTTTGTTTGTTTTGTTTTGTTTATTTGTTGGGGTACTTTGGTTGGGGTTTATGCAGGGTTGGTTTGGGGCTTTTTTTTTTTTTGGTTGTTTGGTTGGTTGGGGTTCTTTCTTTTTGGGGAGGATGGGTTGAGTTGGTTGGCTGGTTGGTTTTGTTTGTTGTTTTTTTTCAAAAAAACCCCATATTTTCAAACAGTTGCACCATTAAGGTTTTCTTTCACATGTGTGGATTTAGTTTAGCCAAATGCCCTTCTCCTCTGTGACACATAAAAGGCCCATGCAGGAGACCATCAGAGGACATAAGTCCACTAGCTATGTGCTGCCTGACAGCCAATTTTGTCCAGCTGTCACCTAGCTTTCAGAGAGAGACACATATGTTTGAAAACAATAAACAATCTAAATAATTGTTAATACTTCATCTCACCTTTTACCTATAAGCTGTAGAAAAAGGTAACTGAAGTATTAAAATGTCAAGATGTTTGTTGCTATTAATAAAGAAAAAATAGATTTTTTAAGAAGACGAACAATGATGGCAACAGAATTTAATGGGATCTCTGATGACCTGGAAAAAAAAAAAAGGCCCATTTGCAGTTCTTTTGCTGTGTACAAGAACAAGCAAAAATAAAGCTAATTTATCTCCAAAACAGCAAATTGCTTTTTAGCAAATGACCCATGAGGGGGCAATAAAAACTTCAGAGGATCTTTGATGGTAAATAATTAAGAGACTGGTCAAAGTCTTGATAGAAAGTCCCCACTGCCTGCAAATTACAAGACCTCAAGGGTACTTCTGTAGAAAAGGAAATGTACAAGTAACATAGGAAATGATTCAAGTGAGAAGCATAACACAAAAGCTTTAAATATTAACTATTAAGTAATAGCAAGCCCCAAAGGGAGAGAATTTTACATCATGATCTAATTTATGCCCTGTTTCATGGGAACTTACACATGTTAATGGTTCAAGTGATAAACTCAAATTAAAAAAAATCACAAATGTAATAATCCAAAAAAGGAATCACATTAACAGGTCATGTATATGGAAGTAACATCTTAAATAGCCAAATTAAGCAATAAAAGACAAAATTAGGTATCATAATTAAGTATTATATAAGTCATTGTGTAACAAATATTCAACATTTTGTCATCATTTGATGAAAATTTTAAAGACAGTAGACCCATACTGAAATATTCTTACTTCACTGAGTTACAGGAACTCTTGAGCATGAGTGATTTAGATTCTGAAAGCATTATTATGATTTTTACCAAAACCACCTTTGTTTTTAATAATCTAAGATCTGTGCTACTCTATTTCAGTCAAATAGTATCTCCTTCACAGCAGCAACAGCAAAATTGATTACTTAGTGCCCCTATAAAATGCCAATACTGTTCCCTCGAACTCTATTTATTTTTATTGGGGATTAGCTAGACTTGAAATGAATCATAAACAAAACCAATTAAAATCGTGTCACAAGAAACGATGTAACATGCATTAGGTAAGAACAGAAACTGGTTTTCACAACATCAGTTACCCTACATTGTATATGTAAAATAACATGTTGAGTTATTCTAACAATCAAATAAACATAACACAGTATAATCAGCTCTGCTGGGTTAGCCTATATAAAAACAGATAATCTAAATAATCTTATTACTGTACTCATTCCAGCCAGTGATCCTTTTCCTTTTCTTCTGATTTCCTTAGCAAGTACATTCATGTTACAGCTCTTTGCACCTACAAGCAGCTTAATGTAAATTACAAATAAAGCCATTTACTTACAGATGTTACACTAAGCTTTTATCTCGAGACAGCACAACATATTTATACCTACATAAGGCAAACAAGGTCCAAAAAGTAGATATACTTATCTTCCGTTAATTACAGCCCTTCTAATGTTTAAGGCTTCAGCAGCTGCTAATCTCCATTTTATACCAAATTGCATGGCAGTCTTGCTGTATGAACAAGCACTGCTCATTAACTAATTTGAAGATAGAGACTCTTTGACCACTTCTATCTAAACCATGTTTAAACATTGGTCAAAACTATTTTCACCATTAGTGGAAACTATCCTCAGTAGGCTTTGGCTTATTAAAGAGGAAGAGATGATCATATTTCTTTGCTGTCCTATGTCTTTCCTAATGGCATGTGTGCTTAGCACTACACAAGAGAGAAAAAAAAAAAAAAAAAAAAAAAAAAAAAAAAAAAAAAAAAAAAAAAGAGAACACTGGTAAGAGGCATGTAAATTCCAGATATGGAAGGGCATCCCTTACCTGTGCTGGCTAACCTTATCACACATACAGCATGAAGTTTGATGAACAAGCACAATTTTAGGGGAATAGCAAGGTGCTATGTTAGAGAAGTCAATAACAAAGCCCATTTGGCTAACTGGAATTGATGGACTTGACAAAAACATTTAACAGGAACACTTTGAAATAGGAACCAAAGCATCAAAACAAGAAGACAGCTTGAAGTGCTGAAATAATGATAATGATTATAAAACAAGAATGAGAAGAAAGTAGTAGCAGAGACTATTATGCACATTGCTTGAAGAAATTAAAACAAAAAGTTCATTTTTACTATGTCCAAAAATACAAAATTTACCTGAAAATGTAAATCATAATTTAGAACTTCCAGAGAAAAAAGAAGTTATAGGCAAGTACAAGAATATTTATGACTCTCAAGATCTTTTCATATCATTAAAAGACTAATTGAAACACTCTACAGTGCTCAGAAAGTGACATGATTTACGGACTGCAAAAAAAATTAATAGTGTAAAGGAGGTGAGATCTATCTGTATGTGTTTTCACATTAGTATGTGACACAGTAGCTTTTAAATTACCTGTGTCATGTAGTCTTGTATCTATTATAGAATAATACCAGGCAACAGGACAGACTGCATTCACCTAGTTGTAAAGCAACTTGGCAGAACAGGATTTTTAAGTCCTGGTAGGTGACAAATTGACCATGATCCAGTGATGTGCCCTCATGGCAAGGAATGCCTACAACCTCCTGGGATTCATCAGGCAGAGCACTGCCAGCAGGTAAAGGTAGGTGATTCTTTCCATCTGCTTAGCCATAGTGAGACATATATGAAATACTGTGTCTTGTGCTGGCCTTTTCAGTACTAGGAAGAAATTTATAAGCAGAAGTGAGTTCAAAGAAGGACCACAGAAGTAATTAAAAGTTTTGAACACCATCTTATTGAGGCTGAAAGAGCTGTCTGAAAGTTTGGACTGCTTAGTTTAAAAAAGAAAACATATTTCAATCCACAACTACCTGATCAGAAAAGATGAAGCCAGACTTCTCAGAAATGTATGCTGACAAGGGAAGAGGCAACAGACATCAGTCAAAACATAATAAATTTGTATTGGATACAAAGAAAAAATATTACCGTAGCAGTGGCCAAACACTGAAATATGCTTTCTGAAGAGGTTGTGAGATCTCTATTTTTAAGGTTGTCAGGGCTCTAACGGACATAGTCCTGGTTGACCACCTTGATATAATTATCCCTGCTTTCGTCAGTTTGGAAGAAAAGATCACCTTTGGCGGTCCTTTGAAACCTCTTTTTTTTTTTTTTTTTTTTTTTTTTCTTTTTTTTGGTCTCTGAATTTTCAATAGCAAGCCTTTTAAAAAAAATTAAAATAAACCACCCACCTGGAATTCAACATACACTATAATAAGAACAAAATACTTTATTGCAAAATAACTAAAGCACATTCACCATTGCTATCTGGACTAATGGTGTCTGAATTCAAACAATTAAACCACAGAAAAATGCATAGCACATAGGGGTCATACTTTGAAAACGGCCCTTCTTTGTGCTGGCAGTTTTCCAGGTGCTCACAGATCTATGACATATATTTAGCAGACACCTGTGACAATCACCTAAAGAGGAGAACTCCTTTATACAAAGTTGTGTTTTGGAGATGATGAAAACCAGAAAATGAAAACCTGTTTTAAACAAATCTGAGTTTTGACTCCATAGGCCTCTCTCTCTACATATTTCTAATAAATTGTGTAATCCCAAGGAAACAAGATTTTTTCTTTTAAAAGTAGTGGCATTTATAATTGACCAGCATTTCGTGTGTTCTGTGTGCTCTTGGATTATGTTTGGTGGGTTTATACCGAGACTTAAACAATTGTATCTTCCCATTCCAGGGAAATTCATTTGGCCATAGACCAAGAAAATACCAGGATCTATAAGATGAAATTCGACTTGGTCTTCTGATACCATGTCAAAATACAGGAAAACTTTGAATATTTATTATGAAAATTGTATCAGCACTGATATAACAGTAATGATAGTGACATAGGATTTTGAGTGTACACTGAGAGGAAAGAACATTTACAGCAGAAGTGCAACTCAGAACAAACTTATTCCTTATTTATCTAGGTTCCTGAGAAAAAATTATTTGCACTATCAAGCACAATAATTTAGTAGACTTTTGCAGTCTACTGAGGGCATACAGGGCATAATTTGACTACATTTCAGAATATATTTTTCTTTCTGTATATGCACTGTCAAAGAAAGCTTTTAACCTACGGTTGTGGGTTGTTTCTTTAAAGGACAATTAGAATTTTCAAGCAGAGAGATGAATTAAAAATTAAAGCTGTCTTTATAACCAGGAATAATGTATTAATTAAAGGCCAAACCATCTCTGTTTCTTTAGTAGCAAAAGAATATTATGTCAAGGTGTTATGGCACTATACAACAATGTTCAATACTGATACTTTTGTATCTTTTTGATAGGTGATCATGTCATTGCAAAGGATGCCAAACACAACATCGCACTAAATCAGCTAGACAAATCTATGTAACTCTTGAGAACTTTGTGACACTCTTTGCACTGCAAAAGCTCTCTTGCTGAAGATTCAATCTGCCCAGTACAAAGGAGACACCTCAAATCTTATTTTCACGTCATATCTGAAATTTATTACATCTGTGAAACACAGACATAAAATATTTTAGTTGCAACTCAACAAATTAGAAAACATGCACAAAATATACCACGATACCACTAAGAAAAACAAATGAATTAACTAAATCATTTACACACATATATACACATAAAAATTCTACCTAACCAGTTAATGGGAAGTATACCTAAAACATGTAGAGGAAAGGGGAATGCACTTTTTCTTTTTCCAGATAAAATAGCCTGGAAGAAGAAGAAGAAGAAGAAGAAAAACTTAACAAGGAGACACAGTCTCAAGCTGTGCCAGGGCAGGTTTAGGCTAGATGTTAGAAAGAAGCTCTTCACAGAAAGAGTGATTGGCCAGTGGAACAGACTGCCTGGGGAGGTGGTGGAGTCACCGTCCCTAAAGGTATTTAAAAGGAGGCTGGATGAGGCACTTAGTGCCATGGTTTAGTTAATTAGAAGGGTTAGGTGATAGGTTGGACTTGATGATCCTAGAGGTCTTTTCCAACCTGTTTAATTCTGTGATTCTGTAACATGTGCATTCTGTGATCAATATTCTTAATCTAAAGATACAGAAATAATTTCCTTTCCTCTTGCTAATAAAGATCCAAAATATCAACATGCTTTTTTTACAATCTCTCCAAGAGAAAGTAAAATGCAATGTAGACATATGTGTAAATTTATTTATTCTTATTTCTTCTTTCTGGACTCTGCTGAAGAAGTAGGAAATTAATGTAAATGAGGAAGGAAAGTTGCCATAGTTTCTCTGAGTTCCACTGGGAATGTAAAAACCATGCTGCTGGTGATATTTCTGTTGTTGTATTTAGTGCTTACAAATCTCCAAAGAATTTCTGTTTCGCAACAGCAAACTGTTGCAAACCTCAGTTAATGCACTATGCGTAGCAGTACTACTAAATTCATATAAGGTTCCTTTTAGCTGTCTCAAGCTAAGCATCTAGAGACTCCAAACCAAAGCCAGGAAAAATAACTGGTGCATACATTCAAAAAAATGAAACTACAAAGACTAAGTCTGTAGAATTTCTGCACTTTTTAGCATTCTACAGTACAAGGTATTTTACAAGCATTGAAGACAAGTCAAATGAGTAGAGTAACATTAATGCCTAGTTGACCAGTATTAGAAGAATGTTTTGTCAAATACTATGATGGTAAGAAAATGTATGGAGAAGAAAACAGGAGGGAAGAAGTGAAAATGAAGAGAAAAGGAAAAGGTAAGGGGTTTCTACACCTAATCTACCACATATGTAAAGGTCAGATAAGAAAAATAAAAAAGGTTTTCTCACTTTGCTAGGCAGAAGGATTACCTTTCTAACTAGCAAACATAATGCTCAACATCTGCTGATTATTTTGAGAGCAGAGAAAGGACAAGAGAAAGAAATTAATATCCGCAGAAGACCTGAGGCATAAGGAAGATGAAACCATAGGAAAATGGGTCTATTAGATGCAGCTTTCTGTCAATAAAAATAACATTGGCATATGAGTGCTGCTTCTCGGCAAACTCATCAGTGCCTACACTGATTTTTAGAAGCCTTTGACTGTCTTAATCTTCTTTAATACTGATTGATTAATTCACAGAATAGTTAAAGGTGGAAGAGACCTTCAGAAGTCCTCTGGTTCAAATGTCATACTACAGCAGAGACACCCAGAGCTCATTGCCCAGGACTATATCCAGACAGCTTTTGATTTGTCTTCAAGGAGAGAGATTCCACAACCTTGTTCAGCAACATGTGCCAATACTTGGTCACCCTCAAAGCACAGAAATGTTTCCTGGTGTTCAGAGGTAACCTCCTGTGTTTTAGTCTGTTCTCATTGCTACTGGTCCTGTCACTGGGCACCACTGAAGAGAACCTGGTTCTGCCCTTTTGCAATTTCCCCTCAGGTATTTATAGACATCTGTAAGATCCCCCCTGAACCTTGTTTTCTCCACCCTGAACAGGCCCAGCATGTCCAGGTCCCTTCAACCTAAACCATTCTATCATTCTATGATTTTATGATATAAGATTAGTGAAGCAGGACCTGCCTTTCATAAACCCATGCTGACTGGCCCTGATCTCCTGATTTTCTTGTAATTGTGATGGCACTCAGGATGACCTGTTCCATTGCTGAACATATAAAACAGGACTGGACTCAGTATTGATCTCTGAGGCACACCACTCGTTACTGGCCTCCAACTGAATGTTGCATCGTTAATCACCACCCTCTGGAGCTGTCCATTCAGCCAGTTTTCAGTCCATCTCATCGTTTACTCCTTCAGCCATGGACAGCTTGCCTATAAGGATCTTCTGTGGATGGTGTAGATAGCCTTACTGAAGACAAAGTAAACAATACCCACTG
Source organism: Psilopogon haemacephalus (assembly GCA_013396835.1). Classification (NCBI taxonomy): domain Eukaryota; kingdom Metazoa; phylum Chordata; class Aves; order Piciformes; family Megalaimidae; genus Psilopogon; species Psilopogon haemacephalus. The sequence goes on from VWZI01008386.1 coordinate 11,083, forward strand.
CTTTCCCCTCACATATCAAGGCAGCCAAAGATTCCTAAGATTTAATCATTGATGGTTATCAGATTATTCAAGTATGACTTATAGCGGAGGTCTGCTACAGGTCATCTGACTTGGGAGAGAGGATGAGGCCCTCTATAGTGGCCTCATGTTCACACACCCTCATTGGGCACTTCAACTACTCTGATACCTGTTGGAAGGACAGCACAGCAGAGCACAAGTAAACCAGGTGATTACTTGAACGCACTGAAACCAGCTTAGCTCTTCGGTTGGTTAGGGTTTAATGAAGACAGGTGCTACCCTGGAGCTTGTTGTTTCCAATAAGGAGTGATTAGTGGGGAATATGAAACTCACAGGGAGCCTTGGCTGCATTGAACTGCAGTGGTGGGGTTCAGGATCTTTAGGGCAACAGGGAGAGCGAACAGCAAGGACTTCAAAAAGCAGATTTTGGCCTCTTCAGAGATCTGCTAGGAGGAGTACTGTGGGATAAGGCCTTGAAGTGGAGAGTGGCCCGTGAAAGCTGTTAGCCAATATGGAGTACTGTGCCCAGCTCTGGAGCCCCAGCACAAGAAGGTGATGAAACTGTTAGATTTAGATAAGACATGAAAAGGAAATTCTTTCCCATAAGATCGGTACGGCATTGGAACAGGTTGCCCACAGAAGCTGTAGAGGGTTCAAGCTTGGCAGTATTCAAAACCAGGTTGGATGGAGAACAGAGAAACCTGGTCTAGGAGGAAGTGTCTGCTAGCACCAGATGGAGTACATCTGTCTCAGAGGGAGAATCAGAAAATAGATCATTCTCCATTAATTTAAACTGAAGTCAAAGCAAGAAATACCTATGGTCACATTTGCAGTTGCTATTTCTACCTACTATTTTTTGGATAACAATAATAAAAACTATTTTTGGCATGTACGTATCCCTTAACGTTATAAGAGCCTTTTACTTGGAAAGGATGTTTTTACAATAGTCAAGTGTTTGGAATACAGAGAATTTAGTATTCTGTGTATGAGTTCAAATTATGCTTATCCTGTAGATAAGTGACACAGCTTGGATACAATCACCTGGTCAAAACAGACACCAATTAGGCTTTCAGTCTGGGTCCTAAAATAATCTTCCAGGAGTGGTATTTTTGTCTTTGTTTATGATGCACAGAGGTTAGACTCTTGATTTAATGTGCTTCAATTGGATGCCTAGTATAGATAATAAAAATATACCAAATAATTTCCAAAACACTTAAATATAAGTATGATATGCAAGGCAAAGACATGTACACCAATTTTCATAAGAAAAAATATTGTGGCAGATCCACATTCTGGTTTAGACAAAATAATGCTTTAAAAAAATAAAATCTTGAAAACTTTATTGCTCTTCATTTTAATTAGGAAATAAAAACAAACCATATAGACTTCAGGATCTTTTCTGAATAGTACTTCTGTTTGGAAGATTGTTTGATTTTATTTGGTGGTGTACAGCTAAAGATAGCTGAGGTACAGTTTTATAAGGTATCTGCAAAACATTTTTATATGAGAAAATTCTAATCTTACAGTTGGATGATTAACTGAAAATATACAAGTCTGAATCTTTCCTTAGTGTTTTGTAAAATCTACATTTTCATGTTACATTTTTTTTTTACACTTGTATCTAATATGAATTCAGACAAATACCAAAGGATTTACTCTCCAGTCATACTCCATAGCTTTAATTTCATTAAAGCAAATTCATTACAAGCTAGTTTACTGTTAAGACGTCAGAGTGTTATAAATTTTGCTTTAACTGTTTGGAATGTGTAGCACAACAGAAATAACAGAAATATCTCCTTCCTCCTGCTACTGTGAATGTATTGCTATATTAGTTTTACTTAATGAATCTCACTTGTCAGTGAAGTAGTGGAGGAAGGTGGAAAAGTAAATTAGTCAGCTTTAAAAAGCTGAGAAAAAGGCAACAGAAAATAGATTTAAGCAGTGATTAGGCACAAATCTATTTTAGAAAAATCTACACTAATGCATTTTTAAAAGTTAGATGGATTTGATTTAATTCTGCAGAAAAAGAATATTGTGACTAACACATCTGGATTATGCAATTCAACTGACTCTATCACCAACAGAAAGAGAGTGAGCCAGTTTTCAGTTACTCAGCTCATGTAAGATCTGATGTATGAAAGACCAGTATCTATTTAATGAGTGTTGGAGTTTCAGGTTTTTTCTTCTGCACTTTTAAGGGGCAAGAGCGGCACCTAAAAGTCATATTTTTGCAAAATGAAGAACAAAGAATGGTTGGTAGTACCTGATTTTACAAGGATGATTTTGCTTCTGTATAAGCTAAGAGGGAAAAAAGGGTGGTTCTGCTTGTGAAGCACAGCGATACTTTCTGGGCCTTCAGAATACAGAAATAAGGATATCTGACCAGATTAATAATTTTTGCAGGTGTAGAAGTTAAAGTCTAAATTCTCCAGTTTGTTATAGAAGTCCAGATAAAATAATTTGTTTATTTGATCTTGCTTCTATTAATTTATTATGTTTGAATATCTCATAAAAATCACATAAAGGTGTCTTGAAATATATTACACCACTATCTCTGAGTAGTGCAAGATGTTGATTCTTCTCAGCACATCTTGCTTCAACAGAATCTCCGAAATGTGTTTCTAACTTCAGTACGAAGAAGTAATGAAGGCAATACAGACTCACTGCTAGGAGCGTAGAGTTTGAGAGATATGAAGAAAGAGATCTAGTGGCAAATTCAATGATGGAGAATATTTTTTTAAGAACAAATTATTTCCTAATATGGTAAGGCAGTCCATGTATTTTCTTCATTGACAAGCAACTGAATATGAGCAAGCAGTGTGCCCAGGCAGCAAAGAAAGCCAGTGGCATCCTGGCTTGGATTAGAAATGCTGTGTCCATCAGGAATAAGGAGGTGATTATTGCCTCATTCTGCTCTGGTGAGGCCACACCTTGAGTATTGTGTTCAGTTTTGAGGACCTCAATACAAGAGGGATTTGGAGGTGCTGGAGTGAGTGCAGATGAGCGCAACGAAGCTGGTGAAGGGCTGGGAGAATAAATCTTATGAGGAGCAATTGAGGGAGCTGGGGCTGTTTAGTTTGTACTAGAGGAGGCTGAGGGAAGACCTCATCACTGTCTAAAGCTACCTGAAAGGACACTGTGGAGAGGCTGGTGCTGCTCTCTTCTCACAGGTAAATAGTGATAGAATAAGAGGAAACGGCCTCAAGCTGTGACTGGGTATGTTTAGACTAGATATTAGGAAAATATCTTTTCCCAGCAAGAGTGGTCAGGCACTGGAATAGACTGCCCAAGGAGGTGGTTGAGGCACCAAACCTGGATGTGTTTAAAGGTTGTTTGGATGTGGTGCTTGCGAATATGGTTGTAGAGCTTGTAGAGCAGTGATATCAGTTGGATTTGGTGATCCTGAGGGTCTTTTCTAACCTGAATGTTTCGGTGATTCTGTGATTCATGAACTAAAACATAAAGAATTATGTAGGCCAAACACAAAAAATATTAAGTAGCATATGCACACAAATCAATAAATCCCATTAAAAGTAATCCCTATTAGCATTCTGACCTGTTTGACACCATTAAGATGAAGATGCTAATCTATTAATTCCATCAATACGTAACACTCTGAGATTAGAAATAAGGGAGACTAATTGTGATCTAATTAACAGAAATCTTTGCCTGCTGGCATAATAATATTTTGATAATCTAAAATTTGACTTACAATCTTGCTGTATTATCACATCAAGAACACAGGGACTTGTTTATCTTAGCATGTGGGGCTGAGTATTAATCATCTCTAAGGATGTGATGCGTGGAATTAATAATAAAAGCAAATTTAGGTATTTGTAATTTTAATTTAAGATGGAGGAAAACTGCTACTGATATCACTGCCAGCTGTGACACAAGACCAAAAGAAGTATCACACTAACAAAAATGTCTCTGCAGGAAGTAAAACAAATTCTCTAGGTTTAAATGCAAGAACTTTAAAAATATGTCCAACCAGTTGCCAGAATACAGCCTCTTAAGAACATAATAACCCTTTTACAGCACTCTGGCAATCTAGGTAGACAATATAACATGCTGCAGATATGTTTCCACAGCAAGAGCGGAAACAAGAGCCAAGGCTCCTAATCAGAAATTCCTACTTATGAGTGTAATTTTTTTGTGTGTTTCGGTTACTCTCAGATAAATTAAGCAAATTCTAGACAAATTTACTTTGAAATGAATTGTGAGAATGTTGTGATCAGAGACCAGGAAACAAGTTTTGATAAAATTCTCTACAGATACACTAAATTTCTTTGCGGGTTTAGGGATATGACATAGGATTATTTTAAATAATTTTCTTCTATTTTATGCCACAAAATCTTAATTAATAGCATGCTACATCTGGCTTTTTTATTTTACATTTTCTCATTTCTTAAGCATCAAGAAAATACCCATTGTTATTAATTGTCTTTAGTAAGACTTACTTCCCTTGAGCCAGACTATTATAAAGTGCTTACATCTTTATATACTTTTCATAGACAAGTAGTATCTCTACCTGGTATCTCCAAATATTGTAGAAATTATGCACTGCCTATATGGCTGAATAAAATAATAAAGGGCTTCCCCTAACCAGATATTGTACAAATAGAACTGATGGATGTAAGTAAAAGAGGGAAAGGAAGAAGTTATTTAACAGTTCACAAGAAGGGATGCAATAAAAAATGGTCTAAGAAGACTCAAGCTGGAAATGAGAAGCCTTTGTAGAAAGACATATGCTTTCTCTCTTGCTGCAAGATTAATTAATATTTCAAAAAGAACTTTTCTAGTGACATGAGTAATATAAAAATGAGGATAATTACGAAAAGTTAATTACAGAACTCTATAATTTATGACAAAAAATACTTAATCAAAGGGAAAACTCAATAATGTCCTTTTAAAAGTATTGCTATGAATTAGAAATTATTTTAAATTATTTCATTCTAAAGTCTTAAGTCAGAAAATTTAATCATTGCTAAGGCATTTTACTTGTTATAAAAATTCTCATCACAAGTATCTCAAAGTTTTAGTAGGAAATGTAAGAACATCAAACCACAAAAAGCCTAAAAGTAAAAAAAGACACTGTGGGTTTAGTGGAAAGGACATTTAATGGAATTTTTTTTTTATTTTATATTTTTTCACCAGACATAGTTCAAAAGTTAAATTTTTACTTTAGATCTCTCAATTTCTCTTAGATTTAAAAATTTTGTTTACTTTTAAATTAATTTATCCTAATTGCTATAGAAGTTATTTTTAAAATCCGAGGAGTTGTAATAATTTAAAGACATTGTACAAGTTACTATTAACATGCTATTATTACTTCTAGTTATTGTATCCTGTGTTAGCTCTGCAAATTTCTTTCACTGTCTAGAGAACTGAAGTTGTGACAGGTATAGCAAAACTCCACCAACTTTAAAAATGCTCCTAAGAACATGTAGTCTTGCATTTCCACTATATTCTCAGACCATACTACAGTACAGAGCAACCTGCTGTGCAAGTCGGGAGACACACAAATTTATAGCCTTAACTACCACAGATTACTGTATGAGTTATAGTAATTATTTAAGACTGTGATGAACATAAGGCAGAAAAGTGAGAGAGCTCTAGAGGAAATTAATTTTCTCTCCTTTTCAGCTTTTCACAGGAGGACAATTTTTGAGTCCTAAGTCTACTGTAACAGAGGAAATTCTGAAATGCAGTGGAACACACTTAAGATGTCCTGCCAAACCAAATATTTGTCATTTATTCTGACATCCTGAAAGGTGATATTTAAAATTTCTAAAGTCTCTTCCATACCCCATATTACCCCCAGGCAAATGGCATTGTTGAGATGACCAATGGTCTAATTAAAAAACATGCAAATGTCTCTAAAGATGGCTGGGACTTGCATTTGGCTCAGGCAGTCTTCATGGTCAATAATCATTGGGGAAGCTATGGAAGGCCCAAGATTAAGGCCTTCTGCCCAGCTGAGCCAATAGTGGATGCTGACCAGGTGCCAAGAGGGACTAAGGATAAATCCTTGTCCCAGATTCAAGTGGGCAAACCTGTACTGGTCAAACTGCCCAATATTGGGGTTGTGCCCATGACATTGGCTAAGCCTAGGGGCTCATATGCCTGGGAAGCTCTAGATAATAAAGGGAAGACCCATCGCATCAGTGCACGGTGGATCATCCCCGACTATTAACTGTGAGAACATATGCCATACCTCACTGGACTACTAGGGACTACCCATCACCCTACACAAATCTGTCCATTGCCACCCAGGTGGACTGTGGCGGGGCATGGCACTGCCCCACCAGAGGTTTGAATGGGGTGTGAACTTTGGCAGGGCACACCCCAGTCCACTGCCCCACCAGAGGTGTGAATGGGGCAGGAAACGGTCTTCCTCCCTCCCCACCTGTCACTGGAGGCTTAGTACAATAGGTGTGGAGTGCCTTCTCCCACCCTCTGTGGGCTTGAACAGGGAAAGAACAAATCGCCGGAATATATATATGGCAGCTGGACAGAACGGAGCAGGACTTGCTTGGACCTTCACTGGGACCTTCACTGAGATCTGCACTCGAACCTGCACTCAGACGTGAACTGGGACCTGCACCAGGACCTGAAGAGACCTGAACACGGACCTGGAGACACGAATCTCACACGGACTTTGAGCCAGACCTTGAGGAGCATCCTGGCTTCTTGCTGCAGTACCTGCCTCTAACGGTAAACTGCAGCCATTTGTGGGAATACCACGGAGCACCCCTGCAAGGCTTTCCCCTGCCTTGCTTTGTGATTGTGGCTTCGTGAAAGCTGTGCCTACAGCAATATTGGACTCTGGCAGGCACTGGACTCCAGACACTGCCGTGAAAGAGACAGTCTCCCATCTGTAAGTAGAGCAAAGCTGTTTCACGCCCAAACCTTTCAATTTTTCTGATTTTTCCTGAATTACAAAAAAAGGAATCCTTATGAAGACTTTTCCCGACTGAATTAGAACCCAAACTTAAACTAATCTACACACAGATTGTGGGTGGGGTTTTTGGAAATTATAAAAGCTACATAATTTATAATTTCTGCCTCTTCAATCGCCCACAATTCTAAAGTCTTTGATGCTCAAAACTAAAGAGTGCTGTATAATTGTAAAGGTACAAATTGGTCAGCTTTTAGATTTTTTTTTGTCATCCACTCTTTCCTGTTAGGTAACCTAAACTAATTGTAGACAAACTATACCAGAAGTTAGACAAACTAAATCAGATATTAGGCTAACAAAGTCTAGCACTAGGCCTCATTTCACCCAATAAGGTAAGTGATGTGGAAATCAATGATGAAAGTAACTTAAGGAAAGATCTGCCACAGTTTCTTGATCATTTCACTACAGTGATTCACATGTGAGTTCCCCAATTTGTTCATTATGTAAGTCCATTAACACTTGCTGATAAAGTTTACCTATTCACAGACTGTATCTTGAATGCTCTAATAAACTGTTGTAACTCTAATTATTTTTCCTTTGGAAATCACATTTATTATCATTCTGTCCCAGGTTCTCCAGTTGGTCTGTATATATATTTATGTATGGTACTTAGATTAAGTCCGTATTCAAGGTGATGCCATGTCAGTGCTCGGAGTTCACTGGTCACATTTTTTTAATCCTTGATATGTTGAAGATGTTATTATACTTCATCCACAATTGTTCATGCCATGTTCTGCAAGCTACAGATTAGAGTGAAATCAGTATTTTCTAAAGTTTTGCAGTATGCCAGTATTTTACTGAAAAATATCACTGTTGATTGAAAAGCGTGTTCTGGATTATGCAAAGCAATAAGAGTTATAATTTCTAAACTTCATAGAACTGTACTACAGAGACAACAGGAAAAAATACAGTAACTTAACTTTCTATTCTGTGTACCACCTTTCCTTTTCAATACCAGTTTTATTGTTGTTTTGGTTGGTTTTGTTTTGGGTGTTTTTTGGGGGGGATTTTGGGGTGTTTTCTGTTTTAATTTTGATTTAGCTTAGCAATTTTGTAAATCATAATTAAAATGTTAGTCTCTATTGACTCATGGACTTAACTACCTTTTCTTTAAACTTTCTTATGAATGTTATATTAAAATGATAAATTCAACACAGATAAGAAGTGTTATAAACTGTCTGGTAAATAGAAATACAAATTTTATACATTTTTACTATTCTATGAAAAAATGATCACTCTGCTTTGGCAGAGGAGTTGGATCTGGTGATCTCTGGAGGTCCCTTCTAACCCATAACATTTTGTAAATCTGTGATTTTGTGAATACCATGAAGAAAATATATATTGCAAATAAAAGAATATGCTACTTTGAACTATAATTATTGTAGACAAAATTTAACTGATATAAGAAGCAAACAAATGTAAACTCTATAGAAATGTAATGTTCTTTTAGCCTCAGGTGAGTAAGGTCACTGAAGAGAAGAGCTACATATAACTGAGGTTGGTTTATGTACCTGCAGGCGTAATCTAGCGCTTGCCTTCTGTCCATCTGTCACATAAGTAGATATAAGACTGTCAGAACTCTCACTTTATAACACCTTTTCACAGATTATATACGAGGCAAAAGGTGTTTATTTCTGCATTCTACCATTTCAGTATAATTTCATTCTACTTTTTATTGTAGCATATTTTGCATTCTGAGAAGCTTCCCACTTTTAGCTTTTTGAACGTTAGTGCTTTTATTGCAAGTGAACAACGGTTGGAAAGTTAGAGAAGAATATTCACAACACTTACTTTGGTTATCTAGATCAAGCATCTCGTTGAAGGGTAGCGTCCACAGGACTTAGAGGAAAGTAGCAACCCCAGAGAGGGAACCAGAACTTTAAGTCACACTAGTGCTAGCATCAGGAGATATTTATGAATATAGCAATATTTTTCTTCTGAAATATGCTGATTCTGTGATCCACTCCTCTTTTTTAATCACTTTAAAAATCAATGGTAAATTTCAACAATGCTGCATCCACTTGCAGATGATGAGATTATATTCTTTCCTTATCTGAATCTCTTAAATCACAGGTTTAGTCAGAATGCCTGTCATCACATTTCCTCCTGGACAAGATGAGAGCACTATCATTCACAGTATTATATAGAGTTTAAATACTATCACTTGCAATTCTGTGCTGAGCAAAGATGATACTGTTAATGGCTGTGTGGTGAGCCATAGCGAACCACCTATAGCTTTGTACTGTGCTAAATTGACACTACCTATAGTGCTGTGACTAAAACACTGCTTTTCACAGTTGCACACCGTATTAAGGGTGTGCACTAGAAGCACAGGCCATGGTGCACTCACCATGGGGCTTACACCCCAGTGGATATCAACAAAACATGAACTGTTTAACCATCAGCTCATGAGTTGTATTAATTGAAGTGGTGTTAAATTAAAAATATCACAAAAATACACAACCCCCTAACTCCTACAATGCAGAATCACACAAAATTTCCAATCAAACCCCACTCTGGTGGAAGATTTTAAAAAACACTAGATAAAGATTTTTACTTAAATACTCAGTGTTAAGGTTAATAAATCCAATGAAGCACACTAAAACCAATATGGAAAGTGGCCTCAGCATACAACAAAACTACTCATGCTGAATAAAAGCCCAAATCGCAGAATATGTTCTTCAGTATTAGCAGCATTTTCACACTACTGCACTTAATAGGGGAAAACCTACCCATCTAAACAGTCCACTGAGCAAAGTAGTTACAGTCACTGCATTGTATAGAGCTCAATAGACTTTGCCTCCCACAGTCTTAGTGCTGACAAATACAGGCACACTTCATACTTTTGACAGGAGAGTGATTTATTTTTCACACTTTATTTTCATTCAGTTTAGGATAAAGATTATGGTACAGTTAAGAAATGGCTCTCACTAAACTGCTAGTAGCGATTTAAACAATGATATCTATAAAGTTGATGCGCATTTTTTAGTTCAGAACTGCAAGAGGCTCACCCATAGTTCTCTCTGTTAATGTCCTTACACACACATGAAATGTATTTATTTGCTGTTTCATAAGACATCCCAAGTGTATCTTGGGATACAAGATATCCCAAGCACAAATACAGGCTGGGTGGCAAATGGCTGGAGAGCAGCCCTTAGGAAAAGGACCTGGGGGCCAACAGTGTGCACATGCAGCTCAGACAGCAACTGTGTCCTGGGCTGCATTAAGAGCAGTGTGGCCAGCAGGGCAAGGGAGGGGATTCTCCCCCTTTACTCTACTTGCATCAGACACCACCTGGAGTACTGTGTGCAGTTCTGGAGCCCCCAGCACAGGAAGGACATGGAACTGCTGGAGAGAGTTCAGAGGAGGGCCATGAAGATGATCAGAGGGCTGGAGTACCTCTGCTATGAGGACAGGCTGAGGGACTTGGGGCTTTTCAGCCTGGAGAAGAGAAGGCTTTGAGGAGACCTTATAGTAACCTTCCAGTATCTGAAGGGGGCCTACAGGAAGGCTGGGGAGGGACTATTCACAAGGTCTTATAATGACAGGATGAGGGGGAATGGGTTCAAACTGGCAGAGGNGCGTCCTGATCTAGTGGGAGTTGTCTCTGCTTATGGCGGAGGGTTGGAACTGGCTGATCTTTGAGGTCTCTTCCAACCTAAACCATTCTATGATTCTATACGCAACCTCTCCATAACAGCCAGCTTGCCTTCAATGAGGACAAGTTAATGTAATTTAGTCTTATACAATTCACTATTTTTTTACAGATATAATTAGGTTCACAACACAGAGGTTCATGTCTACATTTTTTTCTAGGTGTCTCCAAAAAGGAGTAATGTGTTCAAATGGCAATATGACCTTTTAAGTGATAAACTGATGAATATGATTGTTCTCAGTTTAACTTCCTGCACTACTCAGATGAGAAAAGCTGAAACAGAAAGATAGTTTCCATTATGAAGCAGAGGTGACAGGTTGTTTCATCACCACCTCTAACACAGGCAATTACGGTACACAAGAAAAGCTATAGACTTAAACTGTAAGAAGGAAATCAAATTACTGTAGAAAGCTTAGAACCTTAATAAGTAGATGACTTTTCAATCCAGCACAGTTTAGCTCACTGGATCATTTATAAAGGTCTTGTATACATATTCTAATTTTTCCCAAAAGTTAAATGAATACTTCCATCTTTTATTCAGTCCATGATAGTAATTTTATTTTTCCCATATAGCCTTTGTGCTGTTATTTGCTATAATGATCTTTCACATCTCAGTGGGTGGGAAGGTTTCATTTACCTGAAAAGTAACATCTGTGCTTTGTCAGTTCACTCTTTTATTGTCACCCAGCATGTCTGGCCACACTAAGTAAATTCAGAAGAGATCATGATACACACTTGGCATTATACCACTTGAAAAGTCCTGACTGGAAAGATTAACCAAAAGACAGTAAAGTGTAGATGTCTTAAGGACACAGGGAATTTTTCAATGATATGTTTGCTATCTCATATTGGAATTGAACAGTGAGAAATAAATACATTAAACCCCTTACAGTTGTTTGGGTTTTGATTTTTTGGGTGGGGTTGCTTTGTGTTGGGGTTTTGTTTGTTTTGTTGTTTCATTTTCTAAGAGCTTAACATACTATGTAGTATTTTTCTTAGTCATGTAGGTTAAAAATTATCAGCAATTAGAAGAATGAATGTTTTTCATACTAAAATATTGCATTTCTATAGGTAGGAGGCAACCTGCATATTAGATTTCTTTTAAAGAGGTTTGAACTTGGCATTTCTTAAAGATAAAAGCTTTAGGTGCTATTGCCTGAAATAGGACCTGGACGTGAAACAACAGTGTGATTGCCCTTCTATTTTGTTTACCTTGTTGTATGACAGTAAAGCCAGAAATATTAATGAATACATCTACCCTAATAATTTGATACTGCAGTGACTGAAGAATTTGGGGCTGTTTATCTTGAAAAAAAAGGATGCTGAAGGGAGACCTTATTGCTATCTGCAGCTACCTGAAAGGACATTGTGGAGAGGTTAGTGCTGGTCTCTTCTCACAGGTAATTAGTGATAGAACAAGAAGGAATGGCCTCAATCTGTGACTGGGTAGGTTTAGACTGGATATTAGGAATTTTTTTTTTTTCACAGAGAGTGGTCAGGTGTTGGAGTGGGCTGCCCAGGGAGGTGGCTGAGTCACCAACCCTGGATATGTTTAACAGTTGTTTGGATGTGGTGGTTGGGGATATGGTTTAGGGTGAACCTTACAGAGTAGGGTTGTCAGTTGGACTTGATGATCCTGAGGGTCTTTTCCAATCTGAACGTTTCTGTGGTTCTGTGAGAAACATGTGACTGGCCCTGTGAAAGAGGGCAGAAGAGAGTTTGCTATGCTCTCAGCTAAATCACAAGGATAAAACAATCTCAAAAACTGAAAGAACATGGGGATTGGTTCAAGCACACTTTGGCAAAATATGTAAAGTGTGATTCTGTGGTTCTGTAACTGAAACTGGTGGATGCTTAGTGCTGCCTTTAGTTAGCAGATGCCAACCATGCTTCATAGAGTTGACAGGCTGTCTTCCATGGTCCTGTTCAGCTGAAGGCCACAGCAACTGAGAGGCAGGTTTGTGGTATGTTCTAGTAACTATGTTAAACTAGTGTCTACGCAGACTCCATGTTCTTGTTTACGGTGGTTTCAAATTTTAACATTACATTGGTGTAAAAAAAAAAGCAGTGCTTACCAAGTGGAAGAGATTGGCTGTCCTAGTAACCAAAGTGCTCTATTAAATATTAACTGCATAGCCTCTTCTAGTGACTGGATAGAGGTGTATTGCTTGCTACATTTGGTACCTAATTTTAGCTGCAAATAATGCAAGTCACCACATACCATTATTGCTAAAAGATATTGAAAGCTGGGAAATTGCCTGAGGGTCAGAGATCATTTTTGGCACTCAGTGGCAGGAGCACTTCCCCTAACGTGTGCCTGATGATGCTAAGCCATCTGACAGCTGTGATGATGAGACAACCTTATGAAGTAGCATACACAGACTGCTCAAACTTCTGATTGACCCAACATTCAAAATCACTCATTTCTCCTCAGTCAAAGCTTTCACTGTCATTTTGAGGTAGTTGTAGGTATAGTGTATATTACCTCAGGACAAAATATTTTTTTGTTTGTTTGGTTGTTGTTTTGGATTTGTTTGTTTATTTATTTTATCTGGCATTGCTCTGAAATATGCTTTCTCTCTGTGTTCTTTAATCACCCAAAAACTTGGAAGAGGTCATATACTTAATGCTAGAAACAAGTCTGGTCTGTTACAGAATTCCAGAAATTAATTCAGATTTAGGTGGGTTTAGATACCTTTTCCAAGTGGCATTGTCCTGTAACTCTATAGGAAAGGAAAGCAATTATTTTGTAACTCAGACATTTCTGTTTAAACATTCAGGTTAAATGAGATTAATCTGGGCTTCTGTGGGTGCTGTTTTGTCCAACTCTTTGTGACAGCTTCTTAACAGCAGACTTCTCCCTACCAGTTGGACTTTAAAAAGATACTTTTACAGCTTTATTGTGATTGCCGCTGCTGACTGCAGAGAGGTTGGACTTTGAAAGGTCCCAACCTAAACCAGTTTGTAATTCTGTGATTCTGTTTTCCTACTAGCAATTATCTTTCTATTAACCCATAAAAATAAACAGGGAGTCAAAATCCCTAAGAAAATTAAAATAATTCAAAATATCAAGTGAAACAGAATGACTCATTCTTTGTTTTATCCTGATATAAATGCCAGGTTGTATCAGCAAAATGATGAAATTTGGAAGTTAACAAATATTTAGTCTCTAATATCTTAACCACAGATATGGAGAGATGGACAAATACTTCAATCTAAACCATAATAAGCTGCTAATACTAATTGACGTTTTTACTCCAGGTCAAGATGAGACTCCAAGAGCAAAATGTCAGAACTGAATACCAGCTGCATGTCATCTCCCATATAATTCAAAAACATGGAAAAAAAAGTAGTAGCAATATTATTCTATTATGTAAAATGCCAAGATGTGAAAGTAAAATCATTATACTATCACAAAAACATTGCTTCATTATATTTTTGTGTAATTCAGTAAAAACCATGGCAGTATCATATCCAATGCAATAGGAAATATGTTAGATTGCAAAAGATTACCATATTAATACTTAGACATCAAATGAAATGAAATGCAAAAATAAGGATGGATGTGTAGGTTAAGATTTCTTGAGATTGATGGTGACAATGTAATGGCTGAAAGCTATTTTCCAGTAGCTATAATTTTTTTCCTTTTTTTTTTTTTTGCTGGATTTTGTTATCCCAGATCAACTAATCAAAGTACCATTTTGGAAGACAGTTATTTGATAAGAGCTTGTTACGAGAAAGAAACTTTTTAATGAAAAAAAACCTGAATGTGCTAAGCTAAGAAAGTATAGCTAGGCAGGTAATTAAAATATGTCACACTATGGCAGTGATATTATTAGACATGTTATTACTGCTACATCATGAAATAACAATCATTAGTTTAATTCTTGTATACATGGCAATGCTTTTGTTCTAACTCAAATTATTGCTTTGAGGAGCCTAGCACATCAATACTTCCATGCTAAAAGACAACTGGTAGTTGTCTAATGTTTGTTATCCTGCAAGTTGAAGCACCACATATCAGCACATGAGCATATTACTACATAACCTTCACCTAGGTATTAAAAAAATAATTAATTTATTCATTCCAGAATTTCCTACATATAGGAAAAAAATCCCACACAGGCAAACAAGCAGAGCTTTCATCATAAAAAATACTTTCTTATGTGATACTCAAAGGGTTTTTTTTCATGACCACAACTCTTCCAGTTTTAAACATTCCTGATTGTTTAGCATTGGACATATGTCAGGATTCTGGCATCAATAAATAATTTTTACCTTTCCATTCTTCTTTTGAAGTCAGTATTACACAAAATGTAACATTTCATCAGGTGTTTTCCTCACCCATACTTTTAAGCACTGAATCCAAGAGTGAGAATGAGGAAGCAGTCTACCTTGTGTTTCAGCACTGTAACAGATTATTCTCTTACTTTGCCCTGTATGCAAATGTAGTATTTCAGGATAGGCCATAGAAGGGTTAAGTGTGTTCTGAATTTTCCATTTTATTTAGAAGACCGAGGATGTGAAAGTCCCCAGGCACTGGTGCTTATCTAGAGCTTTGAGTCTGGGCTTTTGTGCTCAGCTCCCTGTAGAGGTTTAAGCAGTTACCTGCCCCCCACACCTTTTTTAAACCCCAGCTAAGACTCAGAAAACACTGGAAGTTAATAAATGAAGCTTTATATTTACAGCAGTGCACAACATACAAGGAAATATTTACAAGGTATAACAGATATTTACAGATATATACAATGAAAAGGTAATACAGAAACACCACACCCCTCCCAGAGACCCAAATCTCCAAGAGAGGGTAACCAAACACCCCCTACCACCTTTCCCCCCTTCCCCAGTTTTATCTCACCACCTGTTGATGCTGCAGATAAGCTGAAGTAGATCGGCCAGGGGAAATAATAGCAGGAAAGTATTTAGTAGAATTACTCTGAATTACCTACCAAGACAAAGAGACAAAGGAGACCATGCAAGAGAAGCAGCTGCAGCGCAGAATGGACAGAAGCTATCTGCTATCTGGTTGTTTTCAGAACAGTTCTTAAAAACAACTTTTTTTTTTCTTTCTCACTCAAATTCTTCAATTAGCTCAAACCAACACACCCAAAGGTGACAAAGTTACTTGGTATTTGCCATACTGTCATCAGTGCAGGGCTGGAGGGCAGTGGGGTAAGGTGGGTAATTGTACAGGCTTATCAATGATAAACACTGCTTATTCCTGAGTTCATCATTCATTCATCAGAGAAGCAATCTTTCACATCCTGCCAGCTGTGATGCAGGAAGGACATTGTCTAAAAAGGGGAAGAGTAAAAACAAGAAATAGTTCTGGCACTGAGAATGGTATGCATATTTTATATGGTTTGTTAAGGAGTTTATGAACCTGAGGGTATGAATTTCAATCCTGGCAGTGGCTGTTGGATTTCTGAAAGTCACATATTGAATGAGTTTGAGATATGCTTTGGAATCTGACAAGTGCAGATAATAGAGACAATTCCTAAAAGCCTACAAAAAGGCAGGTGGAGAGGGATGGACACAGTAAAAGACAGGATGGACCTCAAATTGCTGCCAGCTCTATGTCGAAGCCAGACAGGACACTTGCATTTGTTCAAATTATGCTCATACTTACAGCTTGTTTAAAGTGTCCATTCATATCATATTCTAGCAAGCAACTATTCAGAAAAAAAATCATGCTGTTTTTAATTTTGAGCACCATACTGAGGGATCTAGAGAAAGAAAAATCACTATTTAGGGAGTCTTTGCTTGGTAGTGTAAATGCTTTATGTGAAAATAAAGTAACAGTACATAGAGAAGAGATTTAAGAACAAGTGTTTACTCACTTGGCACCATAAGTAGTGACCACTGGGTCTTAGAGGTACTGTCCCTATTTTATGAAGCCTTGCTACTTTCATTATAACTGTAATTTTATTGATACCATAAATTACAAAATCTTACAGAGAAAATTAGTCTCATTTTGACCCAATTAACATGCATCAGGTAATAACATAGAAGTAGATAAATGGGCTGAGGGGAAAAAAAGCATAAGGGATACATAAATGCCATTCACTCTATTATGTCACCCTTAGCATATATTTAAATTCTGAAACATCTTGTCACAGGCAGCAATAATTATTAAAAAGAATGACAGGAGCTTTGCTCTCAAGGTATCTTTTGTAGAATGTCTTACATATTGTCAAATAAGCCCTACACACTTACTTTCTCTTTTAACCATGACATGATTTTGTTCTGTTTTAAAAATATATCTCCATTTCCTGAAACATAAAGAGGCATGCCTGTTTGTCTCATTCCAAGGTTAGGGTGTGCTGTTTTAAAGCAATGCATTTCAGCAAAATTCAGTTCCAGCTTCTCTGAGAAATCTGCAAGGAAGCCTTAGCAAGTTTCCTGCTTAGTTGTTACTAGCATGAATCAAAAATAAATAGCCATTACTATGCATATAAAAGCAGACTGCGAAGTCATGAGGACAGCAAAATCCCAGGAACATAACCCTGGTCCCACTGTATGCAGGGCAGTGTGGTTCGAATCATAAAGTCATGATTACAGGTGAAGAACAAGCAGGTGACTGAATCTTCAGAAGACAAAATTGTATTATTCTGTAGTTTTCAACTGAAAAATCTCAATTACATCTGTTAAAATGCCCTAAGCATATACATTTAAATATAGTTAAAAATTGCCAGCAGACTAAATGCTGATGAACTTGATTATGCTGTTTACTTCAGAACTCAGTTCAGGAATTATTGTAATCAAATCAGACATGAAATTTCCTCTGAATTTCAAATTAACAGTTACCCCTTGGTAACTTGTTTCCTTACAGCTTGAGGCCTTTTCCTAGAGAAAAGCTTCACAGGAAGTAATAAAGCAAACAAACAAAAACATCCCCATTGCCTCCAAAGTATTTCTTCCAACTGTTACTTAGGAAGTGACCTCTGGTCTAAAATGACAGCCTAATTCTTTTTCAGTCACAATTTGACCTGAAGGGAAATAATATGCCATAAGAAAAGAAGGAACATATTATCAGTTTTGAGACCTTCTGTGCATCTGTTAATCAACAATATATCATAAGTGCAAAGTTTCTGAGAGTGTAAGAGTACAAATGTGAGAGGTAGTCACAGACCTTGAGTATCAGGCATAATTCAATCCTCAGTCTTGTATTCAGAAAATAATATATTTTTCTCCACCCTAAAATGTTTTGCATACTTTAATTCATAAGCGAACACTGAAATACCAGGGTCAACTTTAACATAAAAATGATATAACATTACAGTCGGCACAAACTAGGGAGGCCATGTATTTTCTTGGATGATTTCCCTCACCACTACAAAATCAATACAACAGTGTAACACTCTCTTCCAAACACTGGCTGCTGCTAAGGTTGATCTGATGATCTGATGATTTAACGGATAAGTACTGAATTTTAACACAGCTCAAAACAACAGGAATTGAATGAACTTTCTCTTACTGAAGCAGCATCAATATCTATTACTCTATCATTAAGAACAGTGCATTCAGGCATCTGACTTACTAGGTTACCTTGAATTACATCAGCTGTGAGAACTATTTGCAGTTGTAAACATGTGCCAGTGAGTGCTGTAATAGAAAAGCAGCTCCAAAGGCAGAATGATGCACTCAAATGTGCAAAGGCATGGTGACAGTAAGCAACCATTTACACTGATGATCTCACTAAAATAACTTTGAACCCAATTCTGTTATCTTTGGCTAATCCCAGCTCTTATAACATTAAATTTTTCTAATAAGTTATTATTACCAACAAAATCAATTGAAAAAAAAAAATCTTTCTTTGTGAGAAAAATATTTGTGTTATCACATTATATGCAACAGCATGTGAAAACAAGTACTACAGTTACAAATGTTTTCTTATAGCTGTCTGAATTTACTTCAGTAATATGGAACAAACCTTTAATAATTTAAAAGCATCACAAATCAAAATTAAATGTAAAAAGAGGAATGCTTTAGAAACTACCAGATACATATAGCAAATTAACAGAGAAGATGAATAGTCACTTAATTTGAAAC
This sequence comes from Psilopogon haemacephalus, assembly GCA_013396835.1. Lineage (NCBI taxonomy): Eukaryota > Metazoa > Chordata > Aves > Piciformes > Megalaimidae > Psilopogon > Psilopogon haemacephalus. The sequence continues at coordinate 29,769 of VWZI01008386.1, forward strand.
ATGTTGCTGAATGACTGGCAAGAGTTTTCAGGCTATGTCATTTAAATGAAATACTTCTGCAAACACTAACTTTCAGTTTAAATTCCAGGTTAGTTATGTATTTTCATGTAATATCAGAATTAGTTATTGCTAATGCTCTAAAGCCTTTGCAACATGGTCAAATACATGTACCAAAACAAGGGCTGTGATAAACACCTGAAACTCATTCCTGTATATGCAATTATATTATACAGAACTCATAGAATCATAGAATGAACTGGATTGGAAGGGGCCTCTGGAGGTCATCGAGTCCAACTCCCATCAGTAAATAGGGCATCCCACACTAGATCAGATTGCCCAGAGCCCCAGCAAGCCCGACCTCGAATGTCTCCAGGGATGAAGCCTGAACAACCTCCCTCTACAAACTTGTCCAGTGTTCCATCACCCTCTTAGTAAAGAGTAATATCCAATCTAAATCTACTTTTCTCTAGTCTAAACCCATTGCCTCTTGTCCTGTTGCTACTAGCCGTCATAAATAGTCCATTCCCAACTATTTTTGTGGGCCCCTTTTGGGTACTTGGAGGCCACTCTAATGTCTCCCTGGAAACTCTTCTCCAGGCTGAACAACACCAAGTCTCTCAGCCTGTCTTCATGGCAGAGGTGGACCTCCTTTAGACCCTTTCCATCAGCTCCACATCTTTCTTACACTGAGGACCCCAGTACATAGTACTGAACATAGTACTCCAGGTGAGGTCTCACCAGAGCAGAGGGGCTGAATAACCTCTCTTGATCATGCCTTTTTTGATGAAGCCAAGGACAAGACTGGTCATGTCCAGCTTTTCATCCACCAGTATATCCAAGTCCTTCTCCTCAGTACTGCCCGTATTGATAATGAGGATTGCCCCAAACTATGTGCAGGACCTTACAACTAGTCTTGTTAAACCTGATGAGGTACCCACAGACCCATTCTTCCAGCCTGTCCAGGTCCCTCTGAATGACATGCTGTCCCTCTGACTTACTGACTGCACCATTCAGCTTGGTATCACCTGCAAACTTGCTGATAGTGAACTCAATTCTACTGTTTGGACCATTGATGAAGATATTAAACAGTACTGATCCAGTGGGATCCTTGAAGGCCACCACTTATCACCTATCTTCCTTCTGGATGTCAAGCCATTGACCACTACCCTCTTGCCAGCATATGAAATGTCTCAGAAATTTTGCAATATGTTATCATCTACAGAGTTAGATAATTCTATTTGGAGCAAAATCTACTACTTACAGGTATTCTGTTTAACAACAGCTGAGGCTAAAGAGGTTTTAGTTCTGTGAAACCAGCTGCATGCTCAGGTACATTAATTTCACTGTAGTACCTTTAGCCAAATGTTGACTTTTAACTCTTACAGTTTGCAGGGTAGAAGATAAAATTCTTAAGAATATATTCTAGATGTGGATTTCAGAAATGCTTCTGAATTTTTCACTAAAGTTCTTGGAAACTATAACAAGAAAAATATAATTTTCATCTTAGCAAAATTAAATAGATGGCAACAGTGACACACAATTCTAGAATCACTGAACCACAAATATTACCAAGACCGGTGCACTTAACAATACATAACCAAAGAGAAAAATATTCCCTGAAAAATTATAAATATTCCCTATCTAAAAGTATTGAATTTGGATTATATAAGATAATGAAACTACACAAGGAAAACCAAATTACATCAGGCTGTTTTGTGTAGGCATCCAAAGAATGCACATGTAAGTATCCACAGACAATTTTCTTCAGTAAATTCCCATGCCAAATATTACAGTATTATTAAAAAATAAAATATTTCATTTAGTTGAGTTTTACTAAATTTACTAAATCACAACGACAGAAAAGTTTTGGACGAATTTGAGAAAAGAGTAACTTAATAACTGCTGAGAGGCAGTAAAAGAAATAGCAATAAGAAAATGGGGCAGCCACAACAAACTCAGTTAGAGACAATATGCTATAAAATTACCAAATTCTCATGTGAGAAGCCTAAATGATCATTGATCAACTTATTTTATTACTTGCAAGGGTAAAAGACAATGAAGCTAATGCCAAGAGAAGAAACCTGTAAAAGAAATACACTGCATGTATAAAAATCATAATGTTCAATAAAACATACACAGAATTAAGGAAAAAAACACTAGTTTCCAATATCAGAACACAATCCTAAAATATCTTATCTTTCCTTCCTTGTTTTTTTTTTCTTTTTTACTAATGAATTTGCCATTGCTTTTTCAAGTGAGCTGTGTAGCTGTCCTCCCATTAAATGTTATCCAAATATGTGCACAAGTTAAAGGCAAAGAGACAGTACTTGTAAATCCCTGAATACAATTTTTCACTATTTAACCAGTAAAGCAGCAGTTTTAATAATGATGTTGATCTTCTCTGGCAAGCTTTTACATGTTCCTATTTCTGTTTGCACTTAAGAACTTGAAACAATAAGCAGAGTTTTCTTGGGTTTGTTTTGATTTACCTGAAAGACAGCCAGTGAGTGACAGAAACAGAGTGAGTTTCCATGACAACCACATCATTGGTCACAACGGTCTTCAGTTCCTTTTTCTGTAGTTGTTAGCAACGTTGACGTTTCTTCATTGAAGCTTAGCCTAGTGAGAAAACGACAAGTCTCTGTTAGAAAAATGTAAATATTTTGCAATATCATGATAAATAATTAAAAAATCAAAGCTGGGTCAAAGCTGGTCCTAATGTAAATAAGTCTAGTTCCAAAGAACTTGGTATGCACAGGGGCAGGTAGCCTGACAGATACTCAGAGGAATATTGTTCCAGTAGTTACCTCTGTTAAAAACTGAAATATTTGTGGCAGTGCTTTATATATATATCTATATATGGATATCACCCTAAAGCTGTATGTGCATTGAAGCTTTGAAATTCCAAAAAGCCAAACTTAGACAGAAGACAGTACATATATCTTTCATAGCAAACATATTCAAAGCACACAGGTTGGCATATGTCTCCCTTTCCTGCAAACAATATGTTGATATTTGGTGTAAAGCATCTAAAAAACCCCAAAACAAAATAATAAATTGCTTTAGGAAAAATGTAGGCATTTTTACTACTTGCAGATTGGGCTGAAATAGATTCAAGTGACTTACAGTTTACAAACCTTGTAAAGAACCTGCCAATGTGTTTGAAGTTATCATCATTTATACAGAACAGATTATTCACACTCATCTCCTTCTATTTCTCCTACGATTTTTGTCTCCAATCTGTCCCATGACTTATACATGCATCTTGGCATACTACATCTTTGATCCCTTTGTTCTTAGTTATCCTTCAACAATATCAGTAATTTCAACACACCAGAACTCAGGAGATTTTGTGTTCAAATGTCTGCAAATGCAGTCCAAAACATGAGAAGTTTTGGCTACTTATTAATGGATAAGAGTATAATTCTGCTCTTTGACTTGAATAAACATCAAACTGCCAACATAAAGTTCATTTTTACACTTAAATAGCTATAGCTGTTTAAGAAGCCTTTGAAATCCTCTTCTTGCAATCCAAGGAATCTCCATTTCCAGGGGGCTGTGATCCACAACTAAAAGAGCAATCCCATGGGACAGAACAATAATTCATAAGAAAATTTGCTTTGGTCTCCTGACATATCCTTTTGGGAGGTACTATAACTCCTTCAGATTATAATCTGTTGATATTTTGAGGGTTTTATCCTGTATGTTAGGACACCCACGGTAAGAAAGCAGAGGTGAGGTCAATGGAGTTAAAAAAAAATAATCATAATATTAAAATAGTTTTCTCCTAGATACTCCATTTCAACTACTCTCTGAGCATCTCCAGTTTTAACCCATTTTGACAGTATTTTCCATATTTTCAATACACATTTAGAGAGACACAGTATGAGCACAAGATGACAGCATCTGCTTAGTTTGGTGTGGTACTGTCTGGCAGTTTTTCCTTTAATAATCTAAAGGTGTGACTTGTTAGCTTTATACAGCACAGCAGGTATGGTTTTTAACACAAATGAAGATACACATTTAGGATTGCACATCCATACTAGGTAACTCAGAGTAGGCAAACAATACTGGTGTATACATTAATATAAGCATCTCTGAAAAAGAACATAGCAATCTGGTAGTTGAGTGACTTTATACATAGTGCCTGTAGCTCATCTAAACCTCCACAGGAATTCTCCTCAATTAATTATTAATGTTGGCTGTCTTTGTTTTGCACTTGAGTGATAATCTGCTTTTCAGTCACTGTGTTCCTTTGGTTAGTGAATTATCTTGTTCAGCATTCTTTGCTGGCCAGGCCTTTGGGAAATAAGTATATTCATTAATATTTAATTTTTTCCCTTATGGCCATATCTGTTGAAGAGGGTAAAGCACAACTTCCTCCATCTCCCCCTCCCTAATGTTATTATTCTTTCTTCTTTCTTTTTCTCCTCACTTCTTTTTGGCTGATTTAATAATGATGCAACATAGAAATTACGTTAATTTGGTAATTTGTTTGTTGCATAAACAAGGAAAAATACACCAGTCTCAAGCAGTAAAGTATGAGGTTTTTGATGCATTATTAGCATTAGTGTTATTGTTCCTATTGGATCAAACTTTTAAAAGATAATATTAAAGGCTGTGATTGGTAGAGCAGAAACAGAATGAGGTATAACTGGAGCTAAGCAGTGAGAATAAAATAAAAGATGTATTACAGACATTTCTATTTATACTCTCGAAATGTGATTTTTAACTCCTAAGAAAAAAAAAAAAAAAGAAATATTTGTAATGAAAGTTTCATTAAAAACAACACTGTTAGCACAACTTGTGCCAGCTCAGGAGTTCATAGCTCTTAACTGTGACCTACATAGTCTGACCCCATAGATGTAAAACAAACTTCAGTGCTGTTGCACAAGCATATTTAAATATAAAAACAGAGCACAGTGACAGAGAAATAAGTCATGGATATTGGACAGTGACTTTGTTTTTTTCAGATTTTTTTTAATAAATCATGAAATCACAGAACCATATAATGGTTTGGGTTGGAAGGGACCTCTACAAGTCATTAAGTCCAAACCCCTCTGCAGTAAGCAGGGACATTCTTAAATACATCAGGTTGCCCAAGGTTTTGTTGAGCCTCACTTTGAGTATCTCTGAGGATGGGGCCTCAACCACATCCCTGGGCAACCCACTCCAGTGTTCCACAACCCATTCCAGTGCTTATCTCAATAGAAGAACTGCTAGCAAAACATGAAACAGAAAATATGTCACTGTATACCTTTTTAAAAAAATCTACTTAGAAATCCTCATTTTTGTTATAATGAAAGAATCTGGCTTTTTTTTTTTTCTTTTCTTCAGGGAAACCTGGCAAACATTTTACTGGCCATACCATATGGACAAATGGAAAACATAACAATGTGGTAGGGTTATCATACATCTTAGCTAAGAATTGAGGACAATCTGACAAAGACAGATATCACATATATGGGGCTACCACATGGCAATGACAAAAGCGCTTTCTAGGAAATTGTGGTAAAGTATGAAAGTGCTATATTGAATAAATATGGTCATGTAGACTAATTTCTGCTCTAGATTTAATGAACGTATATATGTCTGCCTTTAATATCAGTCGCTGTCATCTGATCTGTCTTGAGTGAAGAATTCCTTTATTCCTTTTCACTATGCTTATAGCAAATAACAAAGCTGTATTAATGTATGAAAAACAAAGATGTATTATGAAAATCTATTAATCTTATTAAAATCTTATTAAATCTTATTAAAAGAAATCTGATTTTTTTTCCTAGCTCTATTGCCAGTCCCACAATGAGAAATATTTTAAAACAGCCATTTACATTTTAATCCTAAGACTAGAATAGAATAGAGTCACTGTACAAATGCAAATGAATATAGCTGAAGAAGATGCTCAAAAGGACTTGAAAGTCATTTCATCTGTAATTTTATTTTCCCCCACAGATAAAAATTTGAACCTCACAAAAATCTGACTGACTTGTTTGGAACAGTTTATTGATTTCCTTGGTAATTCAGTGTAAGAACACAAAATGAAGTTGTCTAGAATACATTATGTCCTATAGATTTCTTTTGCATAACAGCATGTTTTGACAAAGCTCTACAGTCTAGTTTTTAAGAGTAAGTATGCAATATCTAAAATATGTTGATTTTTTTCCTGTCCTGTTGTTATTCCTGCTTCTTCACAAAAAGATGCAGATTCAGTGAGATTTAATTTTTTATTGATGGCAATTTGTAAAAAAAAAAAAGGTTGTATATATAATGTGCAAAAAGTGATTTCTCTAACAAATTTAGCTTCCTTTTCTGTACAAAGAATTGCAGATGCAGTTTTCAATTTCCACGTAGTACTATTCATTGTTTTTTGCAGAACTTCTGCCAAATTGCTTTGCAATTTGTTTTAATTATGTGTGCTGATGGTAGACAAATTATTAAAACATTCACCATTCAGTATGTTTTAATGAATTGTTTTGGCTGCTAGTGACAGGGTGGATCTTGTCTTAGGGTTCTGACTCTCAAAAGCATTTGTGACTAGATAACGAGTACTAATGCAATGTTCTCAAAACTAATGTAAAAGAAACTTGAACTAGATTCTTTAAAACCACAGTCTTTCCAATAATAATAACACTGTCATTAACTTTTGGTTTTTGGAACTTAGGATAAATTTATATTCAGCTCCAAGATTTGTTCATTTTTTAATTAGAATAGGTAAGAAAACGAAGCTTTTCACATAGATACTGATATCAAAGGGCTTTCATCCATTATCACTACCTCATTTCCCTTTTCCATCATATCTGCATTTATCAGTTTATCTGTATCAATCAACATGAAAGGGGTGATTACTTAAATCCATATCCTCTCTCAAAGCAGCATAACACAAATCTACAGTGACCACGCTGCTCAGTGAAGAGAATGTGACTTGTTGCAAAAAAACAGTTTACTGTGAAATTTTAATTCCTATAACAATATATACTAAAGGAAAGCCCAAGTCACTCACACTTCTAATTACTTCCTTTTTCATAATGTTTAGAAAAAAGTACATCCTCACAGGTAATGAAGAAACTACCCCAGTGGTAAACAATTCTGATGTTCTTCACAGACTTGGAAGAGAAAGAACTGAAGAGAGTAAGAAATTAAGATCTTGTCACCCTCATGTCTGAATGGAAACAAAAATAATAGCACTTACAAGGATTTAAACAGATTTTTTTGCAATATTTTTCTTCACATTTAGTAAGTGGAGGATGTTGGCCTCAGGTAAAAGTAAACTGCCAATAAGATTTCTTAAAAGTGACAAAGCTATGAAATCAATAAATGCAACGGCCTAAGTATCACTGACTAGGTTTTCTACAAAAGGCTCATTAGACTCTTGGAAACATACAGATATCTAAGATCCAGTTTATCGTATTGAAATAAAGCCTTGTAGTCAACATCAATGTCCCTGTCCCTCCCTACACAACCTTTACTTCAATCAAGGTTTGAAAGGCATGGATTGAATTGCTGTAGTCAGCAGTTCAGCCCATCTACCTTGCTCCTATGAGTATCAGGCCTGGTAATGCTCAGTCCAGGGAGAGTTGGAGACCTTACAAAAGGAAAGGCTCAGATGTTATAAAGTTCATCATGGACAAAGCAGACAGCTTGGCTGGAAATTTTTAAAAAGGGCTTCTCTGTTGAGTGTTTCCTGATGCTATATTTACATATAAAGTTAACTACTAGACCACAATTATGACAGACACTGGTTATACAGAAGATAAATAAGCACTATTATGTTAATGTTCCTGCTTGCTTTGAAGAATTCATTTGCTCAGTAGCAAGTCTTTTTTGACAATGCTATTTGCCAGTGTTTTAAATATACTATAAACATATTAAGTTAATATTTGATACCATAGACACTTTTACAGTGAAATATCAGTGGAATATGGTACAAGAAAGATGAAAGTGAAATTATATTAATCCAATGTAAACATCAAGGCATCTTGTAGGATTGATTACCATCCAAAAGGAAGCTCATTTATTTTCAAGGTTTAATAGTAATTCAACCTATTGTAAAGAAAATCTAATAAAGCACAAGTTTTAGTAGTTTCGTAAAACAATTTCTGAGTTGTTTTATGAACACTTAATTTACTGCTAACAATATTATAAGTTTATTATGCAGGGGAACCTTTCCTTGTCAGGTTCCTCCTGGCAAGCAACCAGAAATTTCAATACCTAAATTAATATTTTATAAGGTTTTTTTTTTTTATTCATGATGTTAATAGAGCTTTCAAACATAGCAGTCAAGTTCTAGGAAGAAGCATAGAATTCTCCTCTGCAAAAGAAGCATATTGGCTATTTCTGTAATGTGGATCAATTACAATTTCTCTATAGGAGAATTAACATTTGAAATGCTCTGCAACACAAAATGAATTATTTGATTTCAAATGCTGAATAAGAATGCCAAAATGCCTATGAGTCCAAGAAGTTCTGAATTATTCAGATGGACCAAACTTGTTTTTAAAACTGTACACAGTAACCACAAAATAAGAAATTAATGCGTTATTAAACATTGATTGCTTATTAGTTTTTGAATACGTTTGGTTTTGTTTTTTTTTTTTAAGAAGAGGTTTTGACCATAATAGGCAGAATGTTTCAATTTCACGTATATTCATCTCAAAGTGGTGATGAAAGCAAGGAAATTACAATGTTTCAGCCAACTGACTATATTTACATTGTGACTAATGTTGCCTTTTTACCAAATCAACTATCAATAATTATAGTGGAGATTAACAAAATAATTTGACCAGGAGGGGTCATTTAATGATGAATTATTTCAGAGATCATTCAATGTTACTTGTTAGAAGAGCAGATCAACTATGGAATTCTCAATCTAAATCAGACAGAAAATGTCATCAGCATTCTCTGGGGAAGGAGAAGATGACAGGAGTTCTCAGCTTCTCTAAACTAGCAATAGTGAAGTGCTGCTGTTTGGCTACATTCACTTGAACACACCTGTGTTGGTTTGAGCTAATTGGAGGATTTGAGTGAGAAATTAGAGTATTGGCTGAGATAGAAATAAATACAGTGTGTCACTTCACCGAGTTTTACTGAGAAAGAAAAAAAAAAAAAAGTTGTTTTAAGAACTATTTTTAAAACAGCCAGATTAGCAGTTTGCTTCTGTCTGTGTCTGGCAGCGGCTGCTTCTCTGGCATGATCCCTTTTTGTCTCTGTCTTGGTAGCTAATTCAGAGTAAAACTACTGACTCCTTCCCATTACTAACCCCCCTGGCCAATCTATTTCAGCTTATCTGCAGCATCAACACGTGGTGAGATAAGACTGAGGAAGGGGGGAAAGGTGGTGGGGGGGTTTGGTTAATCTCTCTTGGGGATTTTGGTCTCCGGGAGGGGTGTGGTGTCTGTATTACCTTTTCATTGTATATATCTGTAAATATCTGTAATANAATGATTCAATATACTGCTAGGTACTGGGTGCTTAGAAAGGGTACAACCATAGATTCCAGTGATTCTCTCAGACACTGAGGCAGGTCTACTATGCTGCTCTCACTATAAAGCTTGGACATGTTCTCATGGACATAAACACCTGTTTGATGAGGCCTTCTGAGAAATAAAGTGGAATTAATTTTGGAATCTCTCTTTTTAGATTTTCCCCCCTCATTCATTCATCAAACATAATGCAGTGTCTAAATTCAGTTGCGGGGATGGAGCAGTTTAAAAACCTCAGTGCTATCTCTTTCTTAGTTATGCGAATGAGCACTGCAACACAGATTGACCTCATCAGCATGATTTTCCAGTTTCTGAAATTCTCAACTGGAAGCAAGATAGAATTGCTCACAACTACTTCAGTTAAGCTCTGTTTTCTTTTATGAACTGTTATTTCTTAAAGTTCCACAAGCCACTATGACACAGTCTTCAAATATTCTGTAGTTGTGTCAATACCAATCATATGTAAGCAGCAAGAAATAAAAAAGAAAAAATAAAATTATGCATAATTTGACACTTTGGAAAATATGGTATATAAGCTTTCTTGTTGGTATATGAAGAGAAATAGACAACCTGAAAGGAAAAGTCATTCCAACCATTTTCAACAGCTATTTGGGAGGAAGATGAACAACCCCATTGTTTTTGCTAACTGTGATACAAACCTGATTGCAGAAGAAGCCTAGAAGTCTACTCTAAGTTATTCAATTAACTTTTGAATAGCTTAGACTGTGTGATAGGAGTCTTCACTTATTTGTTGAAGCCTCTACGAAAGTTTCCACAAGATGTGAAAAATTGAACTGGACGCTTAGTTCCTGTCCCAGTAGTTTCACAATAAAATCACCCTTTCTTCATGATGGACATTCCTTAATATTTTATTTTAATTATTGGAAATGTGTTTAAATCCTTTTGTTAATAAGTCCTACATACGTCCACAGACAATTTAAAAAGTTCAGGAAAAAAGAACGATAGAATTGTGGGTCATGTTAGTGACTTTCCCTCAATACGCATTGTTTGCATTAGACTGAAACCAAAAATAGCAGGGAAAAAGGTATATTCTTAGACTACTCTTTTCAGGCCCATTTATCTATTTCCAAATTGCTCTGTGATATTTTCAGATGTGCCAGTGTAATTGCACCTGAACCCTGTCTTTTCTCTGTCACGAAGAGGGATTAAGTACAATGATAGGACCATCATGAGACTTGTTTTGTGAGATCTACCCCTAACACATAAGAGGTGCAACTCATCTTGGCTTCTCTTCTATAGAACAAACTAGTGCCAAGAGGGAAGATTGTTGCAGTTAAATAAATATCCTTGACTGCCACTTGCATCTAGTATTATATTAGCCAGTATAAACAAGCATGTCTTAAGCCTTCCACTTAATGTAACTGGCAGATTAATGATATTATGCATTATAGTTACACAAATCAGCTCCACCACTCAGCTCCCTACAAGGATATAAAACCCAGCAGACTGTGCGTATATCATGCTCTGAAGTAGTGGCCACAATCTCTCTATGGACCTGTAAACTCAATTCATTTCTGTGCTCACTTCCAAACAAATCAGCTCTGGCATAAGAAGGTACATTGTGCACAAGAGTGTTTCACAAATCTTCTGTGCCCTGTATATGAGATCCTATTCACTTCATAAAGCAGGCACAGGGTGGGCTCCCAAAACTGTGTTAAGGAAAAAAATATCTTTCATTGCCCTGCTTACCTTCTATGCCTGGGCCTTACAAGATGCTCTCAGCCTGCCAGAAGGACATTCATATAAAAGGATGCAGGCTACCTGCAGTGAGTGGAGGAGGCTGTTCCATTGTTAAAGAAGATATGCGATACAAAAAGAAGTAGGTGTGTAAAAAGATTGTATCTGAATGATCTGTCAATAAGCATATGTTACAAGTCTGTCTCAATGCCAATCCACACATTAGAGAAATGTCAGTACTACATAGAAAGCCTGTCTCAACATCTCACTTGTAAGGTCTGGGTCAATACCTGGATTAGTCCCTGTGGCAGATTTCAGATTAGTTCATCAGTTATATTATTTAGCATAATATATAATGAATTTTTTTTTTAATAGCTGAAAAGTTCAATTTAATCACAGCATTACTTAATCGTAGAATCATTTTGGTTGGATAAAGCCTTTAAGATTGACTGCAAATGCAAACCTAGCACCACCAAATCTACCACTAAACCATGCCCCTAAACACCACATCCAAACATCTCATAAATGGCTCCAGGGATGTTGACTTGATCACTTCCCTATGCATCCTGTTCTAAGCAAAACACTAGTCTGCTTTTCAAATATGAGTTGTTTTTCTACAATTTTTATACCGTCATTTGAGAAAGAGTAAAAGATGTTGTCATGTTAAGCCTGATACGTCAAAATAGACCTGCACATGTCCTGGCTTGCCCAGACATGTTTGTCTGCTCTCCCTCTCTGTTTGGGGAGAAGCAACCACGAGAAAAAGTCCTGGAGATACTCAGATCGTCCAGAGAAGTCAGGACCAGGTCAGAGATCATCTGCCCTTTTCCCCAGCATCCTGTGAAGCTCGGGAAGAATCAGAAGCCTAAGCGGTTGACAGCAATACTTTGACAGAATTCCCTGAAAGCATTTGGGTAGCCCCATGAGTCAGAAGAAATAATATTTCATATGTAAATACTTTAAGCCTCTTGTAATTCACCAATTGCCTTCTGCCATAAGCAGAAAGGTACTTCCTGAATCAATCTAGTCAGCTAGTGGTATAATTAATCGCAAGCAGTATATTGACCACAAAACCTTCTCTTCCAGTTCAATTAATGTTTATATATTTTGCTAGTTATTATTTCTAGGTCTATTCTATAAACTATTTCCTAGTTTATCCAGTTATTATTAAAATTAGTGATCAGAGGTTGTGAGAATTTAGTATATCAAAATTAATAAACAATATTAATTTTGAACAAAATCATATCTCACATCAAATAATTACCCCTCCATCACACATGTGTTCTCTGAGTAGAGGTGATCTATGTATACAGATCCCATGACGAGGTTAAATCACCATTTCACAATGATTCTGCATAGGCATGGAGGTTTTGTTGCTTATGCATCCAGATGAGAGTATTTTTTTCAAAAAAGGAAATCAATCCAAATGATTGTATCTTCAATTCAAGAAACTGAAAATGCATCTGAAAGTCCAAAATCAGTTCAGAGGAGATATTTGAAACAGTTGTTCTGAAACAGTTACAGTGGTTTAAATGTTAATAATGCTTTTCTTAGCTATTTTCCACTTGAAACACTGCAGTACATTTTGATACTGCCATACTAAAGGATATTAATGATGTAAAAAATTGACTGGTCTACAGAGATGTATCTGGCTTTTTTTTAATAATCAGATTTAATTGCACATTTCTTAAGTTTCTAATTACAACCAGTACTAAAAGTATCTAGATGTTTAAAGATGCATTTTTATATTTAAACCTACCTCATTATTATTACTTATATGGCAGATAGTTCCCAAAGATATAATGGTAGCATATTAAAGTGGATTAGAAACCTCATTATTAAAACACAAGCTTTTTCTGAAGAGAACAGGAGAAAAACATAAAGTACTGTAAGTGGAATAAGCATCTCTTAATTTTCTTTCATAAATCTCATCTTATTATGAGCTAAATGTCAGAAACATAAAGATGTAACTGGTGCCATGAACCCATCAGGGAGGTTCGTATCTGTTATCATACTGTGTTTAACATTATTTTCCCAAAGATTTTAAATAAAACCAATGAACTTTACTAAGGGCTGAAATTTCAAACAAATGTGGTTTAGTCTGCCTGAGTGTGGATTGTTTATTTTTAAAGAGTAAGATATGACTGCAGTCAAATAACATCTCTTCCTGGACTTTAACTCACTATTAGGGCAGACACCAATTATGAGACGGTGCTGTCAGGTTACCCCTCTAAGGGCAGTCACACACTTCATGTTTTCAGTGGCAAATTGAATTTGACATTTAATTTGAAGCCTAGGATACCCTGATGTAAAACCTTCTGCATTATTAGTGATAAAGCAGGAGGGCGGACATCCTGGCTTCCTCTTTTAAATAGCCCTCTCCATATTACTACTGCCTTAATTATTTTCAGTAGGGACTTTTTCCCTCGTCTTTCAAGAAAAATTCTAGTAAATGTTTACAATCACAGTAGGTCACAGCTAAGGCATTTCAGGATCCTTTATAGATTCAAGCAGATGATCTACTATTAATTCTATCTATACACCTATCAAGAGATCCAGTCATTTCTGAGTCTAAAAGAATTCTTAGCATAATCTTCTTTTTGTAAGAACTAGTCTTGCAAATTTTTTGTCGTTTTTCCTTAGCTTGTGAGTCCCGGCTGGTTTTAGGTTGTGTTCAGTGACAGGATAATATATGCCATTCATGAAGGCATAGAACTAAGAATTTAGAATCCAAAACAAAATAAACACAGCTTAAAGTTTTCAGTATGGGATTTTCTTTGCTTTACTTTGGCAAATTCATTTGGTCTATACAATACAAACCAAGAACAACAATTCAGCAAAATGCAGTGAAGGATAATGAAGGAACTATGTCCCTTTGCTGTCAATGTGTTCAAATTCTGAGAGTGCATCAGGCAAGAATCAGCCAGTTAAATACAAGCTTGAGGCTACCAAATATCCTGATACATGCCGGACAAGTGCTGGAAAATTCTATTAATTACGCAGAGAAGACTCTATGAGGACAGGGTTTTTAGCCATATATTTGACAGGGAGTGAAATATCAAGCCAAACTCCACACCTGCTTAGGATGATTTTTTGTGCTTCTGGAATATATGTGGGATGATGCCTACTTTTATTACAACTTTAGCCATTCCCTTCCAAGATACAGAAACCCCTCCACACAGTCCCAATTAGTGGTTATAGGGGAAGCAAGGTGGAATTGAGATAAGAATTGGAGGTGCTTCTCCTCCCTTCCTGATAATTAGTTGGAATCATAAGTGTTTTACAATTCAGTTTCTAACCTCTGCTGCCAAATAGCAGGATGGCTAATTGTCAGTCTGACACTTATATCTGAAAATGAATACTGTCTCAGGATGCCTTGTCACCTTCTTTCTCTTCACTAAAGGCTTCATGCAAAGCAACAGAGGGAGAGACGACAGAGTATTATGTAAAATAAGCTCTTAAAACCACCCTGGTAATAATGCCTTCTATTAAATGTGATGATATATTTTCTATTCTTCTCATCCTCAATGTTCCACTAGATTCAAGTTATGTTAGTTTATCTATAAAAAATAACATAATCTATCTTAACAATTTAGTATTGTGTCAAGTCCCACTGCAAGAATATCTAAGTAGTTGGAAAAAGAAAATAATCCCTGGAATATTCACTTGTTCCATGTTATGTTGGAATATTTTTAAATTGTTTAAAGCAAAAGAATGACGAAGTCATTAAGTATGCTTACATAAATTACTACTGTAAACGGAAATGCAGGTATTGTGTGTGAACTCTAAGAGTGAGTAGAGTATTACTCGTAGGCTGTCAATTTTTCTGTATGGGACTCCCTAGTCTCACAAGGTTGCATATTAAAAGGACAAAACTTTATATTAATTAAAGTAATAAATACATTCAATAATTAAAGAAAATAATTAAATTAAATTTAAATTAATCTGATTTTAATATTGAACCAGCCTTAAACAAGGACAAAGGGACATTAGAAATATGATAATCCTTCATTGCTAATTATACAGGAAAGCAGTCATGTATTAGCTTGGCCTAATTCCAGTAAATTGAAAGAGGAAGTTTCTAATTGTAGATCCTTCACTTCAGCACTGAAACTATAATAAAAGGTAACCTTCCAGCTAAGGAAAATCTAAAGCTAAAAGCATGAGATAGTTCAAAACAAATTGATATGAAACACTTAATTTATACCACTATGTAAAATTTTCAGTAACAAAGACTTCATAACATACCCAGGTGGAAAGAAGTTTCTAAAATTAAAGTATCAGTATTAGTTCTACCTATCATTTTCATCTTGGTAGTATTTCTGAAATTTTAGCTTGTGGAAGTGTAAGTAAACATAGTTCCAATTTCAGCTTTACACTTAAATGTCCATACCTCTTCTGAAAATTTATTCACCAAGGAGGCAGACATCAAGAAATGAAACAAAAATATGGTCATTCAAAATGTTTATAATGGTAATGCAGACACACACACACACACAAAAAGAAAATTAGTTAGTACAAATATTACAACTGAAAATGGATATTGTAATCTGGTTTGAGTTTATTCTTAGAAGATACAGGCTGGAGAATGTTTCCCAAACATGAGGAGTAATGTAGAGCCTTGTCTTTGCAGTTTCCCTGGAAAGGTGGAAGATGGACATCCTTTCAGAGTCTTCCATGTTGCGTCAGCAAAAGTGTCTAATTTTTCTATTATATTGAAAAGATAGAGATGGAATCTCAACCTCCTTCTGATGGTTTAAATACTTGGCAAACATAGCAAAATTGCCAATGTTTTAAGGAGAAGTGTCCAGTATTGTCAGTGTTGGCAGGGAATAAGGAGAAGAAAATCACTCTGAATTCAGAGAAGGGGATGAAATATACGGTAAACGCAATCTAAAGACTAGAGGAAAACTAACCTCACTTTTCCTTATTTGTAATCTTCAGATTTGAATGATCTGTTTTATTTTATTTTTTCTTTCATATTTATTGAATTTCCTCTGCTGTATTTTTATGATGTAAATTGTATGTCACCATCAATGACTGAGGTGAACAATTAAAGACAAATCATGGCATTCTGCCCCCAGATAACTTATTTTTTCATAGCATAAGCAGATTAAATATTACAGGATAGCTACAAATCCAAAAATAAATCTGCTGTGTCTCCCATTCCTATATACACCACTGTAGTCGTCTTATCCACAACTGTCCTTGGCCTCTAAAGGTCAGTCTTTGCCCTTGCCTAGTTGCAAGTAAAATACTAGAAAATTAATGCAGCACAAGTTGCCTCACTGTTTAGTGTCTTTAATTCTTATCTTTCACAAAGAAAAGGTAAAATCCAGAGAACTCCTTTACTTTCTTTTGATTTTTAATTTTTTAATTTTTTTGTTGCTCCCTACTCCGTTCAAGACTCTTTGGGAAGAAATACAAGCCAAAAAAAATGAAAAGAAATGAAGAAAAAAAAATTAAAAAGAAGAAGGTAAATAAATCATAGAGACTCCATTTCTGCGTGTATTTTTATCAGTCGCTCTCTCTCTCTCTCACAGATGATCAAGGACAGGGCTGAAAATTCTCTCCAGCACATCATTTCCTGCTGTTGCTCCAGCCAATTTCCCTTGGCTGCTACCCACCAACAACAACTCCAAACAGCCACTGGCAACAACAGCTTCCAAACTGACAAAATCAATTTTCATTTTGAACAATATTTACAAAAACCAATAACGCCCTTTTTCAACCTTTGTCCATCAAAGGAGATGATTTCCTTTTTCATACAACTATAAGATGTAGTTCTTTTGACAGCACAAAAGAAAATGTAAACACATTATTTCAGATATACAACAGAGTGTCACAATAATTACAAGTGACTGATGTGCCATTTTTTTACAGCTTGGTTTATACAATATTTTAATATCAGTTGACAATAAATTAAGAAAATCCACAGACCAATAGCCTCTCTCTCCACAGATACAGCAATGTTCATTACATTCCCCTGCATGCCCTTTCTCTTCATGAAGATAAAACACCATGGTTCCTTCACCCTTCATTCAATTATCCCTTTATCTTTCCCAATGCAATAGCCATTAGGCCCAGATTTTTTGTTATTGGAAGTATGGATGTACATTTAAAGGACATGCCAACAGAGGAATTGAATTTACACAAACCAAAACAAGTCTTATTATGACTTTTTCTTCAGCTGGTACAAACTTCTGTGTGCAAATACACATTCCGTCCCTTTAAAATGTTAGTTTACCTTGATAACTTCCTGAGAGATATTAATCAGATATAATTCAAGTTAAATCGGCCCATTTAAGAGCATCCATAAAGCAGTATAAAGTAGTTCAAACTGATTAGTCTAAAAACAAATGTACAAATGTACAAAGCAGCCCTGAAAAATTAGTGAAATCAAAGACACATATAATCTAAATTTGATTGGTGACTAGGTGACCAATTGGCCTGTGCTGGTTTGAATTAATTGAAGGATTTGAATGAGAAATTACACTATAGGCTGAGAAAGGGACACTCTGCTGATGCTACTTCACTCAGGTTTACTGAGAAAGAAAACAAAATTGTTTAAGGGTTGTAACCCAAACATAGATAAGTCAGACTGCTTTGGGCTGTGGCTGCTTTTGCATGGCTCTTTCTCCCTGCTTTTCATACCTGGATCTGAATAATTTTACTAACTTCTTTCCTGCTGCTAATCCCCCTGGCTGATCTACCTTCGCCTATCTGCTGCACGAAACAGATGGTGAGATAAGATTGGAGGGGGGAGAAGGTGGTAGGGTGGTTAAACAAAAAAGCCTCTTAGGGACTTCGATCTCTGGGAAGGGTGTGGTGTTTCTGTATTACTTTTTTTACTGTATATATCTGTAAATATCTGTTATACATTGTAAACATCTGCTTGTGTGTTGTGCAAAGCTGTAAATATAAAGCTTCTTTATTAACTTCCAGCCAACTGAGTCCTATCCTGGGTTATTTCAAAGTNTAAATTGAATTGGGCTTACTATTCTTAGCTGAACTACAAAGAGACCATGACTATTTAAATTAACTTCAGATTATGTACTTCTCTATTAGCCTTTAGGCTTTATATGTTCACCTGTCCCAGTCTGGGCCATGAGCTTACCCGGTACTAGAGGACAGAAATTATTCTTACCCCTTCCCAGGAGTAAGCATGAGGATACTGCACACTGATTGGAAGCTTTAAAGAGAAATTCTATTTACAAGAGCATATATACACAAGGCAATCAGGTAGAATAAATATAAAATCCACTAAGCCCAAATTGGGCTTCTAGAATCCTTCAACTCCTTCCACCCTCAGTCAGCCTCAGGGTTGGCTGAAATCACACACCCCACCCTACCCCCAACAACAGCTGGGCCTACAAGGCCTCAGCGGATCAATTCCCTGCCCACCAACTTCCGCATGAACCGTGAGATAAGAACACACGCTGGTTTTGAAGAGGAGAAGTGGAAGCAAGAAAGGCAGGGAAAAGAAGAGAGAGATCAAGTCAAGCACTATCTTTTAAGCCGTGATACTGGAGAACAGACCAGAATAACAATATTATGATATCCTGGGACAAGCAGGTCCATCCTCCTGGGATGGGCCTCCATCCCCATGGTTCTGTGTAAGGGGGAACTAGGATCCCTCAAAACTACCACATCACCTTTCTGAAGAGTGACAATAAAATTACTGGAGTTGTTACAAAGAAGAGTTAAAGTAAGAATTTAAAATAAAACAAATTATGACCTAAATTACTTGTGGCTGTTTGAGCTAGATTTCTAGCTCAGACATAGGAAAAAGTAGTGAAGTGGTGAACATCCTAGGGATAGGCTACATAACAGCAACAATGGATAAGTTAATATAATTTCATTGGAGAATCAAGAGCCTTATGTCTGGAAGTACAGCTTGTTCTCCCTTTTTTGCTGCTTACTGCTGCACCCACTGATGTCTTCCCCTGCCACTGTTTTGGCTGCAGCTGCTGCTTCTGCTGCTTTTGCCACTGCTTGACCCCTTCCCCATGCTCCTTAAGGTTATATATATAATATATATATTTTTTTTCCTTCCTCTCTTGTAGTAGTATATTCTTTTCATACTGTTATATTTAGTTTAAACTATAAGAAAATACGATTTCATTTTTCCTGGCTTTCCAAAAGAATTTGTGTTGTAGTGAGTTTATTCTACTTGGGGGGTGGGAAGAGGTGTGTGGAATCTGCTCTAACCCAGTACATTACTTCATTAATTAATGCAAGTTAGCTGCAGTAAAAATACAGAGTCCTCTGTGGTGGAAGTGGGGATGGGGGGTGGGGAAAAAAAGAGCAATGTAAAAAACAAATGACAGGAGAGATTAAATACTTTACTGGATGCCAGCTCCAAAACCTGTTGCGCATCAGATAATTCACTTATTCATTAATTAGTTGTCATAATAATCCTGAAGAACATATTGTATTGATTATCTTCATTAACACAGAATGGTGCCAAACTGCCACTAAAGCATATTTAGAAATATGTGAGAGATAGGGATTAATTTTTTTTTTAAACTGTCTAAACTACTCACTCACACCACCATGTGTGAACAATGTCTTTTCTATTAATAAAACCAAAGCCTTTCTTTGTATTTTGTCAAAACAAACTTTTGCTTAAAAATATTCCAGTCTTTTTTTTTTTTTTTTTGTCCTTATTTATTTTTAATTATTACTTCTGTTTTCTAGAATATCTTCTTTAGGTGGTTTTCTAACTTTCTCATTTCTTCCCTTCTCCATTTTCTGAAATACTCAAGCTTTACTTTTGTGTTCAATAGGGAATGTTATAGACAAAAAAATAATCTTTACTGTTTTTCTGTCTGTTCTGACAGCTCTCCTCATTCTTAACCAGAAGCAGGTCTAATACAGGCATCTCCTGTCCTCCACGATCTAAAATAAACTCTTAATCAGCTCTTAGAAAAATTGATACCTGGTTCTAATGGCAGCATTACAAGCTTCTACTTGGAAAGCATTTTATAAACCACATACCTCAACATAAACAGCTAAAGAGAACAAAACTAAGTGGCATTTATAATTAAATCTCTCTGCCCAGCCTGATCTAGGGTAGGGTATCCCTGCCCATGGCAGGGGTGTTGGAACTAGATGATCATTGTGGTTCCTTCCAACCCTGACTGATTCTGTGAAATCATAACATTGCCTTATCTTCTTATCTTATTAATACAATAACATTTTTTCCTAAATATGACCAGCCATACAGTGTTGTGACTCTTGTCATGTATTTCCCCCCCCCCTTCAATTTGTCCTTCAGCAGTAAATTATTAGAATTATAGAGAGGTGAAAATAACATAAAATCAGAAAAGCATGTGAAACTGAACAGAATTTGAAAAAGTTGTATTAAAAGGAAATGGATAAGTTGTATTAAAAGGCAAATGGGTTTGCCTATAGTTTTATAGGGCTTTTTTCACTAAATAGCATAAGACCAGTTGCAAATGTAGCTTCTGTAAGGAAGTGTAATCAAATACACCAAATCTTCAGCTATTTTATCTGCCACTGTTGAATCACAGACAGCAAGAGCTTTCATAACTGCTGTACACACAAAATACTGCCTGTGTTAGGTACCTCTCCTATCCACTTTCCACTGTATGATTTCAAACATTCACAACAGCAGCCAGCAGGAGTTGATCTGCACCCTGAGAAACCTTCAATGCTGCTCTTTTAACCACTTATAACACAATTGCAGAGTATTGTTTGGTACACACAACCCCAGTGGAGGGGTGAAGAAGAAAATCATCTTTGTGTCTATATCTAATGAACATTATATTATATCTTTTATTAGAAGGACAAGAAAACCAATGTATTTATTGCACTACGGATTTATTCTTGTGAGTCCTGTGCTAGGTAGTCTTGCTTCCAACACCCAACATTCTGTGATTCTGTGATTCATTCAGTAAGCACCTTGTTTTCTCTTTGAAGAATAAAATTATTGTACAGGGGTTTTTTTTTGCAAGCTATATATACATTTGCCTCATAATAAGTTTGAGAAATTGACTCCAATGTCAGTTTGTGGGGAACTAAAAAAAGTACTGCATGACATGGAGCAATATTGCCCAGCAGCTTTAAAGGGGGAAGAGTAGAAAAACTCAGAGGGAATAGCACCTTTGGTCTGATAGAAGATATGAAGCATAGATCCAGAATTAAAGCATACTAATTAAATGCTAATTGTTGTATCCATTCACAGAAATTAAATTTAGCTCTGAAATCAGGTTACCAGAACAGTATAATTTGAAATGCCAAAATGTCTACTGCAACTAGAAAAGAAAACAGAAAGGCTCACTGATACAAGTACTAGCTGTTTACTATTATCGTAGCTTGGAAAAGATAACAGACTGAAAAACGTTTCTTGGAAAGCTGTCTTAAATGAAGAACTTTCCAAAAGAAGAGTCAAATTCCTTATTTTTTTCAATTATGAATGTATCAATGCATGTGTCACTAATTTTTTTTAAACCCAACATTAAGTAGATGAATCCAGATCTCATTATAATATTTAATTAAAGATTTTATTCAAAAGGCCTATTAAATAAGATATATGAGAAATTATAACTAGGTCAAATTTGTAATAAGTCTTTGCCATTTGATATTTGATCTGTGAGCGTGAGTGAACAATGCAGGAGGTGGGAAACCAGACCAGACCAGTCAATACTTCAGTTTGAGAGACATAAGCTAGTACATCAAGCCTTTCTGGAGAAATTTAATTGCCTTCACTTTGCTGATTATTAAGAGAGAGAACTAAACAGCCATCTTTATAACATCTCACAAGAGCTGAGTAGAGGAGGAGAATCACCTCCCTCATCTTGCTTGTCACCCTTTGATACAGCCCAGAATACAATTGACCCTCTGAGCTGCAAGCACACACTCCATGGAATCACAGAATGGTTTAGGTTGGAAAGGACCTCAAAGATCATCCAGTTGCAACCCCCCCGCCATAAGCAGGGACACCTCCCACTAGAACAGGTCGCTCAAGGCCTCACCCAACCTGAATGCCTTGAACCCCGCCAGTGAAGGAGCAGCCACAACCTCCCTGGGCAACCCGTTCCAGCGTCTCACCACCCTCACTGTAAAGAACTTCTTCCTAGTATCCCATTGTGAATAGTCCCTCCCCAGCCCTCCTGTAGGCCCCCTTAAGATATTGGAAGGCTACTATAAGGTCTCCTCGAAACCTTCTCTTCTCCAGGCTGAAAAGCCCCAACTCTTGTAGCCTGTCCTCATAGCAGAGGTGCTCCAGCCCTCTGATCTTCTTCGTAGTCCTCCTCTGGACTTTTGTGCATGTTGAGTTTTCTGACAGCTGACATCCCCAAATCCTTCTCTTAAGAGTGTTTTTGAGTCACTACTCAAAAAGCCCATACCTATGCTTGGGATTGCCCCAACCCAGGTGTAGCACCTTGATCTTGGCCTTATTGAAGTTCATGAGGTTGGTTCAGAGACCACCTCTGAAGTCTGCTGAAGTCCCTCTGTAAGGCATCCCTTACAGCATGCTAAGTCTCTTGTCTACATGCATGTCAGTGTGTCGTCTGTATTGCTAGGATGTCAGCTGTCATGGGGAGATTTAGGCTGGATGTTAGGAAGGTGTTCTTCACAGAAAGAGTGATTGGCCATTGGAATGGGCTGCCCAAGGAGGTGGTGGAGCCATTGTCCCTGGAAGTGTTTAAAAAGAGATTGGATGTGGCACCTGGTGCCATGATTTGATTAGATAGTACAAAGATGATCTGATGAGTACAAAGATATATGCTTGATAATATCCAAACTTTCCTCATTTATTAGTTTGTTCTTTTTTCTTGTCATCAATACATGTTCAGCTCTCCACCATATGTGACCTATGAATGATTTGCAAGGGTCATGTAGTTTATTATTGATATTATTTGAGGTGTGGAAACTCCCAGAGAGAGTGCTATTGCTAATATAAATGCTCCTTGACAATGATTGTCAGCTGCAAATGTTAAGAAGGCAGGCTGCCAGAGGAGAGCTTGACAGTGCAAAACTTTCTTTTGGAATGACTGTCAGATGAAAAGATTAGTTGAATGGAAAACTAAAGGTCCTTTGAATTTGTTTTCAAACAAATAATGATTAAAATAATAATTTGGAGTAAAATGTAATATTTTGCACTTTTTTTTTTTAAGTCATTACTCAAATACTATTACCTTTTTTGATAAAAAGCTAAATTATATTAAAAAATACTATAAAGGTGAATCCTAATTTGAGGCCACAGACTTAACTGTTACAAGGCGAGATCCTACTGTGTGCTATGTATCACCTGAGTAGAAAGCTTAATTTTTTACTATATTGTTATCATCCCGAATAAAAGAAACTGTGGAGTTAACCTCTACGGGAGTTAACCTCTATGTCTAGAAAAGTCTGAGTGAACTCAGGCTTTGAAAGAAGTGGAACTTCAAACATTGCATATGAATTAGGGGCAGTTAGGTGTCTATATGCCAGTCCTGGGTACTCAAAGTAGCAGTTTAACTGTACTATTGTCCTTCCATAGAAATGTTACCAGCATTATTTGAAGAACAGTCAATCTCTACGTAATTTTTTGTGTCTCTGTAATAAAAAAAATAATCAATTATTTTCTCTGGAACTTGTAAGTCCCTAAATATCAGCTTATATTGATTATTTAATTACTGATACTTCTTTAAAAAAAAAAAAGACATAAATATATTCTGGGAAAGTCTCCAGCACTGGCTGTGGTTTTATATAGCTTTTCCATACGGATCTCAAAAATCTCTTGTAACATTTTGTATGCCTTGGGAGAAGGCGGAAATGAAACAGAATTACAACCCTCACCTTTTCCTTTATTTCCTCTTGCCAAGGATAATGCATCAGGTTTTCAAGTGGAAGTTACATTCTGATACATAGCAGCATTACACTTGTATTTTTCAAAAGTCATCCACAGCGTGATCATGATAGCAGAGAAAAGAGCTCTGCAGAGTAAACAGAAAATATACAACTGCTTTTCAACACCTTTTTTCCCCATTGCAAGCTCTCTGATAAGTCAGTTACACATAATATAATGTGGTTCAACTCTGACAGAAAAAAAAAAAAAAGATAGTATTTTGAAAGACATCAGCAAAAGTTTAGTATTGTGTTTAGATTTTTTTTTTTTTTAATTTGAGGTTCACTTCAATCATTATTTAGCTTTTATTACCAACCAGACAGCTGGCAAATAAATGACAATTTAGGGCCACAAAGATGATCAGAGGTCTGGAGCACCTCTGCTATGGGGACAGACTGAAAGAGTTGGGGCTGTTCATTTTGGAGAAGAAGAGGCTCCCAGGTGATTTTATTGCAGCCTTCCAGTGACCGAAGGGGGACTACAAAAAATCTGGGGAGTGACTTTTTAGGATGTCAGGGAGTGACAGGACTAGGGGGAATGGAGCAAAACTGAAGGTGGGGAGATTCAGACTGGACATGAGGAGGAAGTTCTTCACCATGAAAGTGGTGAGGCCCTGGAACGGGTCACCCGGGGAGGTGGTTGGAGCCCCATCCCTGGAGGTATTTAAGGCCAGGCTGGATGGGGCTCTGTCCAGCCTGATCAAGGGTAGGGTGTCCCTGCCCACGGCAGGGGGCTTGGAACTAGATGATCCTTGTAGTCTCTTCCAACCCTTACTGATCCTATGATTCTAATTTAAAATTTTTAAATTTTATTTTATTTTGCCTTACAGATGGTCTTAGAATTCGAGTATAATCTGCTGAATTCTAGATTAAGTATGTGGCTGATAAATGTAGCTTAGTCTTCTTTAATTCTCCATCTATTTACTTAAACTCTAGGTGGTTGAATTTGAAAACCAGGTAGGTCTTATCTTTCCATGTATGGTCATCAGATCCTCTTTCTCTATAACTATTTGTTAAAAGGTTTCTACAATATTCTAATTTAAAGGAGTGAAAACCAATCCCAGGTATACATATTTTTTTCATTTCACTTTTCAAAAGCAAGAGATTCCAAAGAATTCAGGAAAAAAAAAGCAGTTCCTGACATTTCTTATATATGTGGAAACTTCAAAGGTATAATGAATAAATAATCTGGGAAGCTACAAGTCAAAATACGGAAGACCTAGATTTTCTGGTTTTCAGGTCTTTTGTCTAATGAAAATTTAGAAGCGTAAATACAATGCTTTTAAATTAAAAACTTCTCTTTTTATAAAGATTTCTATGTTGCTTTGTAAAGTATGCAGGCAAAAGTCACCCATCTGGTTTGATGGTTTAGACCTTGAATCTTCTCACAGATGGTTGCAGACCCTTCCACTAAGTGTTTATTTTCACTGTGATCCAGACTAGTAAAATCAAACACTGGTGGTGGCATGCTGTTACAGCAAGAACTTCATAATGAGGCTTAATCTTGAGGAAACATTTCTAGATCAAACCAGCTGTCCAGTTTGAACTCTGTGCTGGTGATGATTATTCTGTCTTCCTACTATTTTACCACTCATCTGAGTGTCTAGCTGTAGACCTACCTTTAAATTGCTACCATAATTTCTTACACTTAAAACACTTGCCTTCTTCAAGCTATTCCTCTTTGGTTACACTAGTAATTTTTTTTTTTTTTTTTTTTTTTTTTTTTTTTTACTGTTAGGTTTCCTTTTCTATACCTTTCCATTTTCCTCCACATATCAGAGAAGTATGAAGATATTTATGTTTTGTTCAAAATACTCCCATAAGGAATACTTTCCCTCTCATCACCAAGACATGAAAAGTAATTTGGAAATTTCTGTGATTCACGTGGCTTATTGCCTAGAGTATCTGCAAAACTGTTGATAAGAACAATGTTTAAATCGAACTGGAACTGCTGTGTCTGAGAGCTTTTTCTGGGTTGCATATGGTCAGCAAGCAGCCTGACAAAGTGGAAGCATAAATGTTTCTCTTCTACATGGTAGGTTGATCTTTTATGCTAGAGACCATAAACATCTCAAACTTTTCATCTCTTAATATGCAGTTAAAGTAGTTTTAGTGATCAATTTTCAGTTACTCTTTGCCTGACTGCTCCATTTCTTCATCCATGATAGACAGGAATTCTTATTCGGCATCAGCACTTCATAGAGATAAAGGGCTCACAATTGAGACTGGTCTGGCAATTATGTAACTTGTGTGACTGCCTGTTAGATGCAAAAAACGTGGATAGAAAATACAGAATATTCATTTTCAAAAGCTTCTATATAACAACTACATTAAAAATATATGAAAAGTAATTTTAGACTTCCACATCAGAAATCTATGAAAGGTTTGAGTCTCCACTTTTCTTAGTCTAGAGTATCTAGATTTTCTGTGACTTACACATCTCCAAATCCTTGAATGTAGCATGGACAAGTACACAAAGTATACCTGTCAATTCTGCCCAATCTTGTTGCAAGATAAGTTTTAGTTGTCAAAAGGCAAAATCGATAATATTTTGGAGCAATAGAGCTGTGCAAAACAACTCACTGCATCTTCTACAAGCCCATAAACTTCTATTTCAAACACTAAATTATTGGCCTTTTCTTGACTTCATCGTATTATATCCTATGA
The DNA here is from genome assembly GCA_013396835.1 of Psilopogon haemacephalus. Taxonomy (NCBI): domain Eukaryota; kingdom Metazoa; phylum Chordata; class Aves; order Piciformes; family Megalaimidae; genus Psilopogon; species Psilopogon haemacephalus. The sequence continues at coordinate 56,471 of VWZI01008386.1, forward strand.
CTCAAGATGTGAAGAAAGCTACTTTATATTGAAGCAATTTCTTCCTTTAATTAAGCAAAAGGGTAAACAGTTAAAGCATACTCCATCATAACTAGACATTTTATGCAAATGACTATGATTACAAACTAGAAATATTTAATCTTCAGTTGCAATTTACAATCTAGTGCAACAGAAATGCAAACAGGGAAGAAAATTCCTCTACTTGCTTAGGTGAACCTATATATTCACTGCATCTTTTACTATCTCATGGAATGAACTGCCATGGAAAATGAGTCAACATCATATATATGAAGTCCTTGTAATAGTAAAATTACTGAAACATTTCCGAGAACAGAGAGTAATTAACCAAAAAGTAGAAGAGTTAATAGGATGCTGTTACTGCTTTCATCTCTAAAGATAAAAGAAGAATTTTCTTTTTTACATCCATCTACTTCATACTTCAGCTTTCTTTTTACAAGCTGAAGTGAAAGTTGACAGTATTAAATTTACAAGTACACTTATATATGCATATGACTCCTGTTCAAAGTAGGACTTTGGCCCTTAAAGATCCTTATATTTTCCAAGAAATTAACATTTTGAAAATGTTCCTACTAATAAAAATTTATTGCTGGGAGAAATACAATGTGTACTTTAGCGATGAATGAACAATATTAAAATGATAAACGAAAAAAAAGTTTTTTCTTTTATTTCCAACGCGTCTCCCTGAAAATTGAAGTGAGTTCCTCATAGTCAACCTCATCAAAACATTTAACTACTAATACAGAACCACCCTCAGCAATTTTTATAATAAGCACCTGAAGGAAAATCAAGATTAACATTTTCAGTTACCTGAAAGAAGCACTAGGCTGTTTCTACTTTCTTTGGTTTTTTGGTTTTTTTTTTTAGTAAGTAAAGTACAATACAAAATGCATGTGATACACATTGCTTTAGAATTCATACTCTTGCTTTGTTGGAACAGAAAATTACTGTTAGGAGTACAAAGATGACATCAAACTTGACAGTTTTGGGAATCAAGTACTTGTTGAAAAAGCACTGCCTGTTTACCTGCCAGCTTATTTAAATACTTAAAATCGATGGCCTTTTCTTACAGTTGCAGAACAGTTGTTTCAGATAATAGGTCTTTCCCTAAACATAAATGAGAACTTTATGAAATAAAATATACACTCTCTTTAAAGAAGATTCAGAATTTCTTTGAGCCAAAACTCAAAGAGATCACCCCTATGAGAATGAACATGAGAAAATATATATGCTCTTTTACAACCACCCTAACATACTCTTTTCAACTAGATACCTGAGAAAAAATGTTAGAACTAAGAACCACAGAACTGTTAATTAAAAATTTCAGGTCTATTATTACAGATTTTCAATGCTAAGGCTTATGCTAAAAGGAAGTTTCAGTCATGGAATACATTTTTATACCGTGTATATGAATAAAATCTTTAAATTATCTAGATGACATTCTCTAAAGAAGAGAAGAACAAGACATTGTTCAGCATTACAAATGAAGCAATACCAAAGGTGCCCAATTTCTGTTAGACCATGAATACCTGGGAAAAATATGTCTTACAGGATATGAGAACTTTGTAATAACATTTAAAAATACTGTTATAACTGAAAGTTGAAAATACATCATGAAGAGAAGCACTTGACTAATGTGCGGTAAATTGTCATATTTCAGTAGCACAGGCTTTTCTTGAAAACAAAGATTCTTCACAGATATTAAATCCCGGCAAGAATGGGGTGAAAAAATATCACCTTGCTTTCAGGTAAAAACAAATAAATCACCTTGCTTTCAGGTAAAACAAATATTATTAGAATAAAATAAGATTATAGAACTTGATAACAAAACATGCTTTGCAGTGAAATTATATTTTTTCTTAATATACTTGAAAATATTATTATTATTATTATTATTATTATTATTATTATTATTATTAAACCTAACACATCTAAGATACTATTGCCATACCAAAGTAAAAGCATCCATTGTCTAAGAACTTCTTTCGGATTTGTGCTAGAACCATAAAATGAGGAAGTGTGTATTGGTTAAGACTTGCCAAACAACTGTCTAGAAACACAGAATCACTGCTTCTATATGAAATATGACTACACAGACAGATGATGATGAATAGGAATTTAGTCTATGCATGCCAAGCACACGTAGCATGAACTTATGCCTTCCAGACTGGAGTCAGTTCATGAATTTGTCTTTACATAAATGTGCCCATAAACATATCTCAAGTGGGATTACAGAGGATGCCCACAAGATCAGAGTAGGCATTTGTTTCACTGGAAGTATAGCTACCAACCTAAAAGAGTGTAGTTTCCTCTGGGGACTTTGCATTATTATGTAGGAAACCAACAAATGAGCTCACTGCTCTGCAGATTACTGTATTGGTGTTTCTTTTGTATTGGTTTAGTTTTATTGTATTTTAAATTTTCCTTTCAAAACTTGTTACTTCACTACCTATATTGGAAAAATGTTCACTAAAGTGTACAATAACTTTATGAAATGCCATCTGTCATGGTAGACCTGACAGATAAAATAAGCTTATACACGTATTGGCTTGCCCAGACATATTTTTTCTGCACGTCTTCCTTCTGTTTTGGGGAGAAGCAACCATGGAAAAAGGACAAAAGACCTAGAGCCATGGAGTCTAAGGACCCAGGCTTGCCCAAATTTGTTTTGCTTCTGCTTGCATCCTACGGTAAACAAAGTACATGTGCTTGGCTTGTGCCAACCTTGTGCTAGACCTATGCACTTCCCTAATATGGGTATAGTGAGCTTGTGGCTTCACCTAATATGGTCAAGCCTGGCCAACTGCCATCTGATTGGCTAATTTACATCCAAAGGCCCATTAGTCTCAGTCATTGATATAAAAATAGATGAGCAGGTAACACAACATGCTCTGCCATTGTATCTGTGCCTGCTGTTGCCTGCCATTATTGTCTGCTGCCACTGGCAGTGATAATGCCTTATTGCTTTATAGCATAATTCTTTGCTATGCTATAATTCAGCCTGGAAACTCCTTTGAGTTTACCAGGAACAGGTTTAATCGCCTTCATGCAATGTGCCTGCATAGGCAGTGTGGCACCATGCTGAGATTGCACATCGCAAGACATCCTGCCTGCCCCTCTGCAAGCTTCCAGACATCGGGAATTGAGAGGAAACAGGTCAGAGATCATCTGCTCACTCTTCCCAGCACCCTGTGAAGCCTGCGAAGAAGCAGGTGTCTCGGTGGCCATCAACAGAATTCCCTGCAAGTGCTTGGGTACTGTCATAATCTGTTGCTAACCCCACAAGTCAAAAGAGAAATAATATTTGTGAGTAAACATCTTAAGCCTTTTGTAACCCATATAGCCTTCTGCCATAAGCAGAAAGAGGCCCCAAGTCCATCTAGTGGCCAAGCAGTATGGTTGGCCATAGGAACTTTCTCTTCCAGTTCAATTGAGTTCAGTTAATGTTTATAGATTGCTAGTTATTATTTCTAGATCTAGATATGCTTTATGTAATGTGTTCCATGACCATTGCAAACAAACCAATTATTAAAATTAGTTGTCAGGGGTGGTGAGAGTTTTTAATATCAAAATTAATAAACAGTATTGATTTTGAAAAAAATCATCTAACATCAATTAATTGTCCCTCCATTACATCATCAAAGCTAGAAAAAAATAATTCTGGAAATTGCCATCTTAGTTACCCAAGTCACTACTTCTAGAGCCTAAACACAAAAGCATAAATGTGAAAACTATTAATAAATTTCTCTTCTGGTTTATCTGACAGACATACTATATAAGGTGAAATAATGCTAAAGTCCCTCTTCAGTTTGGTGTTAAAGTTTATCATTTTCCTCACAGACTTTTTTTGTATTGGACACCATATTATGCTGTCAATAAAACATGTGTCACAAAAAAAAAGTTTATTTGTGGAGGCAGAGCCTCAGAAGAAGAGGAAACCTAAGACAAAATCAATATCAAAACAAAATCAATAAAACAAATTGGATCTACAGTATTACTCATCCTATTCCTGTTTATATTTTATTTACCAAGGCCTCAGCAGTTTTCTACTGTAAATAAGAGGTTTGCAATTTCTCCAGTGTACTACATGAAGTGTTTCAGTAAACAGATCTAACTTTAAGAAAGAGAGGGTGCACGAGTCTTACTTCTTTCATTTATGGGGAAAAAAAATTAAAGGAGAGTAAATAAACATTAACTTTATAGTAGATAATCTGAGAGTAATTGTCTGCAACTTGTGGCAATGTATTTATCCTACAAGGATCTACCAAAGGTGTCAAAAGCAGGATACTCTGATCTGCTGTTATGAAGCACATGAATGTGGTGACTGCACTCATGAGACTACAGAAAGTCTTGTGCTACAGATTCGGAGAAAATGTCACTGAATTAAGTTCATATGAATTTGGTGGATTGCTGCTTATAATAGTCAAGTGACTCACTGCAGTTTTTTAAATACTAGCTGTGTGGGCTGTGCAACTGGAGGAAAGAAAACAGCTTCAAGTTGTGCCAGGGGAGGCTTAGCTTGGACACAAGAAAAAAAACTTCTTTACTAAAAGGTTTTTCAAATGCTGGATCAGGCTTCCCAAGGAAGTGGTTGAATCATCATGCCATGTAGCCCTGCTGCTGTTTAAGCAGCAGACTTGATAGTATTAGACTAATCATTGGAATCAATTATCTTAAAGAGCTTTTCCAGCCTAAACAATTTCGTGATTCTATGATTTAAAGTGATAGATACCTGCATTGAGAATGAGATCTGTATTTGGTTTACATAGCAAGACTTTGGTATCTGTGGGAGGCAGCAGATGCAGGTTCTGTGAGAAGATGACAGATGTTGCCTCCATATTGAACAGTGCAAATAAAATTCCAGACAACTCCAAGATGGCTCACTGTGGCCAAAGCTGAGCCCATCAGTGGCACTGCATTCCCATGCAGCCTGTGGTAAACACCATGGTGAAGCAGGTGGTGTTCCTGCATTGCACAGAGGTTAACAGTGGAACACATATCCACCTGCAGCACAGGAACAGGTGGATGTGCCCTGGCAGAGCCTATTCTGGAGCAGGCTCCTGGCAACACCTGTGATCCCATGGAGACAAGTTCACACTGGAGTAGGTTTTCTGGTAGGACCTGTGGTCTTATGAGGGGTCACATTGGAACAACAGTTCTGAAGGACTGAACCCTGTGTAAAGAACCCATGTTGGAGCAGTACTTAACTGTAGCCTATGAGAAGGATCCATGCTGTAAAATTTTGTGGATAACTTCCTCCCCACACTGGAACAGGGGAAGAGTGTGGGAAGGAAGGAGCAACAACATGGGCCACTCAGAGGAGGGGAAGATAGGCTAATGGGAAGCAAACTTAAGCCTGGGAAGAAGGAAGTGGTATGGAAAAGCTGTTCTTGAATTTGTTCTTGTTTTTCATTATCCCACTCTCCTATTAATTGGCAATAAATAAAATTAATTTTCCTCAAGTCAAGTCTGTATTGCTCCTGAAAGTAATTGTAAATGATCACACTGTCCTTAACTCCTAAGATTTGCATTTTATTTTCTCCCCTTGGGTCTTCTCAATAAAGAAGAGTGATAGAGTGGCTTGGTGCCCAGCCAAAGTCAATATATCACACTAGAAAATTAAGTGTATATAAGAATAAGGATAAACCCTAAGGGAAAAAAAAAAAAAAATCCTCCTCCACTAAGACTGCAATGTTTTTTCCTATGAATCCAGATTGCTTAAAATAAAAACAAACAAATAAATCCAAGCAGGGCAGAAAATCATTAATAATAAGAAACTAAAAAATTATGTACTTTCATAACACCAAAATATTTTCCTTTGTTTCTCATCTCAAAGCATAGAAGAAGCTGAAGAGATGGGCCTAGCAAAACTTTAAAACTTAATGTAAATAATTAAGGTAATGCTGGTCATTTGCAAACAAACTGTAGTAGTTATTTCGAAACACAATGCCAGATGGACTAAGGAGAATCCCAAAAATATATTTTATGTGAACATGAGACAGGGAAAAGACAAAGTGGAGACCAAAATATATCAAAAGTATGAGAATATTAAAACTTAAAATTCATTAGTCACCTCTACTGTCTCTAGAGCACATGTTCCTGTAACATTAGCATCTTCTTCCAAGATGCACTTTTCTAGTTATATTTATTATGTGCTGAGGACATCCATAGTGCTAATGAAAACACCCATATTTTTATTTTTAAAGGTGTATAAGATCTCACTATAACTAAAACCACTTATTTTAATGTACAAGAATCAAAACTCTCTAGAAGAGAAGAATTTTTTCTTGTTTCCTGATGTAAAAAAAAAAAAAAAAAAAAAAAAA
>VWZI01008386.1:70844-140628 GCA_013396835.1 Psilopogon haemacephalus
TTTTTTTTTTTTTTAGAGTGAGGCTACTTCTTTCTTGCCCTACTTTTCTTCCAGTTTATTATAGAAAATAAGTGACCATTATTCCATTCATCAAGTCTCAATCCACAGCACAATCTATTACTCACAATTTTAACAAGTAGACACTAATGTTATTGCCTTACCTTGTGTTGTTGGTTATACTTGGATATAAATGCCTGACAAGTAGGAATTTACTGTGCGACTTTTTCCAGAATGCTCCTCAAACTTCTCAAACATGAAAGCAGTTAGATTGCCACTGGGCCAAAAGAACCCATGCAGCTATCTACCTCCACAGATCTACACGTCTTGTCTGATGCTTTATTTACTGCCCCAGAAGGAAATTATGACTTCACAGACCATTTAGGACTCCGAAGTGTTAATGGTATGAATATAAAAAGTTATTTCCCTGAACACAAAAACAAACAAGAAAAAAAAAATTCCAAGTTTTTCTATAGCTAGCTTTGTACTAAATAATTATTGTATAGTAGTAACTTTTACATGAGTGGTGGGTAAAAATTAATTTCATTAAACTGTTTTTCCACTGTCCTCCTTGGTATATGAAGACTAGACTTGGTATATGTTGTCTAGAATGTTAGGTATTTTAATCATTAAAGTGTCTTGTTTTTGACTCCTGTCTTACCTAATTAACTGTCAACTCCTCTGTTCTGCCTGTGGTCATGATTTACCAACCATAACTGACGGTCAAATTTTTAATGACATGCATTTGCCTAATTTGGACACTTCTCCCATGTAACAATTTGTCAGTCTGAACATTATGCTACTGGTAGATGAGCAAAGATTTTATATATTTTAAACAATTAAAAAGATCTATTGGGGAAAAAAAAAATCTCATTTCATTAGAAAAAAAACCCCACAAACTAACAGAAAAACCCCATACAAAAGCAACAATAGCAAAAAAAAACAAACAAAAACCCACACCAACGCTCTCCAGTAAGCACACACAAGAATATTCAATATTAAATTTTTCCTTTTCATAAATCTGTACAGCCACATTGCATAAACTCCCTACGAAGAAAGCCAGTATCAAGGAATCAGTTATCTACAGGAACTAAGGATATAGTTGAAGTCTCTTGACACTTGAATACTGATGTTAATTGCAAGCAACAGCAAACAAGTTCTTACATTGCAATAGCCATTTTTAATATTAGTATTTTCTGTACAAGAGCAGCCCATAAATCATTAAAAGAACATGTTATAATTAGTCTATCCTTAAGTCATTTTAAGTAACATAAAATGTTTTATCTCGATGATAGATTTGATAATATTTCATATTCTTGAGAGTTGTAGTAAATGATCTCCTTCCAACCCCTACTATTCTACATTTCTATAATTCCTATTATTCATGGAGACCTACTTCTCTATATTTAATTTGTATTCTATATAGTAAATGCATGAAAGATACACACAAGAGTTCTTTCTGAAAGGTTGAACACTGTGTATGAACCAGAAACTGTCACCATTATAAGAAGTGTGCACACATGCATTTATAGTTTATTTAGTGAAAGTATTAACTAAGAGTCACAGCAAGCTTTCAAGCTTCAGACCTTCTTGGCTGCCTCTACTTAAAGTATAGATCACTGCATTGTGAGCACAATATTCCAAAGATGTCTTAGTTTAAACCTTTTAAAATTAATTTGATGACAAAAGCTATCCTAAGTATTTCCTTGTTTTAACAGTTTATATTAACTGCCTTTACTATTACTTAATGATTTATCAAAAGGCATTGCCAACAGAACGTTAAAGTCTTATTTGGATATGACCTTTTTAATCATTCCTACATGTAGACCTCGGCAAAAAGAAATTCAATCCCAAATATTGTTCTAATAGTGGGGTTTTTTTCCTAGCTTTGTATGCATTTCTCTTAAAAATCAGCAGTGTATGAGAAAAGAAATGCATCGCTGTGTACCCTCACAGTAAGGACACAGAAAAAAAGCTATTATTTCTGCCAACAGAAGGTTTACTCTTATGGTGAAATCTACAATGATTGGACACTTAGAGATATCAGTGTTTTCCAATCTCAGCACCTTTATTGACACAAAGGTAGTCTCACTGTGCTTCCAAAGCATTAGAAATATCTTCAAATGACCAGTAACTGTAACAAAATAATTTATCCAAAATAAATGGCATCAGCTGCTCAGAATACTTTAGCCTTATAGTTTAAGTTTGAAAGGCACACTCTAAGGAAAAATGCTGCTGAGTTAGCATTTGCTTAGAGACTTGTGGGAATTTAAAGGTCTATCAATGACATGCATCATCACTTCAGATGAACTGTGGAATCCAATAAAATAAGTGTGCATATTCCATACAGTTGGAAGTGGGCACAAATTTTTTGTAATTTATCATGATTTCATGCAATGGATTTTTCATTATTATGTCATTTCTGGCACTTCTGAAATTGAGAATCTAAGAAGTAAATAGACTAATGCTTAAAATAGCCTAGTAGGAAGGGGAAATGACTTTGGACAGCTGAGTATGAAGCCTGATGTGTTTACTTGGACCATGAAGTTCTATTTGAATGGTAGATGTACTGTCACAGCCTGTCATGCTCAGCCAAGATGCAGAACCTCTCCAAACCTTTCCCACAGAAAAGGATGTTGGGCAAAACTAAAAAGCTCTGTCAAATGTCCTCTTGCAGGGATGATTTTGTGTAGCCCTGCCCTAGTGTGAATGTCCTGCCTTATGCCAGGAACTTTTAACCTTCTAAGAGAGAACTGAAAAGCCACACAAAGACGAGCAATTAATCAGCAGTTGAATGCATTGGAATGCAAACTGAAAACATGTTTTCGTTTCATCTTCTCTTCACAGATGCAGTAAACATTGCTAAGAAAAAGGCAGAAGAGCTGGAGATAGATGTGTCATTTCATCCTAGCAAGATTCACTGGAGAGTATACATCAAAACCAAAGCATTCTGTATTAAAAAGGTGGACGGTACTGATAAGGAGGAAGAAGGAAAATAATTTTTTAATCTGCTTAGCAAAGATGGCTAAGAATGTACACTGTCCTCTGGATGACCAAGATATAGACCAATGTGTTGGTACATCTGAAAAAAAACTCCAACAGAATAAAACAAAAGTCTCTGGAGAGTGAGAAATTGTTACTTTCCCAAAAGATATTCCCCACAGAAAATATTGTGTGCATATAGGTACCTTAAGGTCTGGCACCAGTCCTGAAATGCACAGCAGATCCCTGTCTTTATGCACAATGGTTTAAATAATTTATGATTGATAACCATTTCCACAATTCATCAGTTCAGGCATTCAGCATGTAATTTCCCTTAATATTGATGGAATCTGAGGCTACAAAATTTTTAAAAATTCCATGTATTGCATAAATACTTGTTTCTTTTTGATTGACTTGATCCTACTAAAAGTTAATTATATTTTTTTTCCTAGATTGGCTCCTTTCCCCATAAAATGGAAAGTATAATTCATTTCTTCTTTTATCTTTCCAGACCGCACAATTTTGCCAAAGTAATCTTAGAACAGAAGCTTCATATGAAATCTTGGTTGTACTGAAGTTAAATGCAAAAGCCAAATATGGCCCTGGACTTTTGGCACATGTATTTTTCATCTGAGGTTATCCAATAATAAAATACTGTATAAATCCTCCTCTTCAAAACAGTAAGCTTTCACTGAATGCTTCTGCTTTGATAAGAAAGAAGATTAATGCATTTTGTCAAAATTACTGTAGCCAGAATAATTATTGCTAATACTAGAACATCATAATGACATGGTATTATCTTGAAGCTACCATTTTACAAGAGATTGAAAGGATATTATTAACATTAATGGGAAAGACTTCTGGAATAAATAACGTATAGAAATACAGTGGAATGATTAAAGAACATGGCACACTAGACAGAGATGAAGACTAAACAGGGATTCAAAACAAAATCAATTAATTCAGTACACTAAGAATAATGCAATATTTCAGATATCAGAAATTAAACATTTTTCACAGAATCACAGAATGAAGCAGGTTGGAAAAGACCTCTGGGATCATCAGTATCATTGACAAATCAAACTAGCCTATATTTTGCCTGATATGGAATTTATGGTGGTTTTTCTTTAAAGCCCCTAATAATATGAACAGCTTTCATTCTAACACAGACCATTTCTTTCTTTAGCTTTTGAATACCACATGATTTTTAAATTAATTTCACAAACTGCATGAAAGTCACACATCTCTTTCAAAAGTCTCAAAATATTGTTGCATGCTTAATCTCTAGTAACTGAACTCATACATGTATTGAAAATACCTTGGCAGAGAAATTACTAAATGTGAGAAAATATTGGAAAGAGAATAAATGTGATTTTTTTTCTTTGTCTGAATATTTTGTGTTTAGCACTAGAGCTAAAATCCTGCATAAGACCTCATCTCTCAGTGTATCAGAGGTCTGTCCAAATCCAAGTCTGTATGCTTTATAGGTCAGTATAGGCACTTCCCCCCTCCCTCAGAAGCCAGCATATGTGATATAAACTACAGAAATTCTATTTTTCATGTCAGGATACAGAAACTTTAGGAAACTAATGACAGTTTGCTATCTAAGAAAGGCAAATAATTTCAGTATTGGAGTACCCACATGAATATAGAAAACAGAAATCAAAGACATTGCTTTGTCACAGTTTAGACCAAGAACTTGATTTAGGGCACACCACATACTGGCATCATGACAGATACCTTTAGCAATCTCAGTTGTCTCCTTGTTCTGAGTTATTATCAAACTCTAACTGTAGATAAGAGCAAATATGAAAGTAGAAATATTTTATGAAAACAAGAATAACCAAGAAAAAAACAACAAAATCAAAACTATTTTCATTGGAATATTAAAACAATGGTCCACAGTTTTATGTATCCCTCCTCAAAAACACATTAGGTTTACAAGCAGAATCGATGTGGCCAGTTCTAAGGATAGAAACTGGCTGCAATTTTCAAAGATGATCTTTGTCACAATGTTAATTAAATGAGTCATTCTAAGTTTCCTGAAACCCATGCTTAGAAGCATAACAAAAAAATATTTCAGATATAATAAATTCCAACAATTCTGTGCATAAGGGAGTAATTTGGGAGCACCATCATTTTATTTTGTCTTTAGGCTTAACCTCCAAAAAGAATAGTAACAGGTAAACAGTATTTTTAATATTTATATTGTATATTAAATGCAAACGTGTTATATTTTGAACATATATATCACATGCCAAACACATCAACTTAAAAGTCATAAGGTGAGGTGTATTTGTGGTTTTAAAAAATTCTACTTTGTTGACATTACATTATTTAAAGCCTTTAGCATGTACCTTTTCTTAGATTATTTTTTCCTTTTTCCTTCTTAGAGCTGCTTCATTAGCTAGCTTTTCTTTTAAAAGTCTTAAGAAAACCATTTCAATTTAATTTCCATTTTCACTGAACTAATTACATCTTCTGTGTAGGAAGCATGATGTGAGGGCAGAAAGGAATTCTAGTCAAGTCCTCCAATATTACAGAGAAGTACATTGTAGTACCACTTGAACTTGACAAGACCAGTTCTCAAAAACAATCTTTTGTTCACACTATTCTTATCAGAAAGACATTCTACTCCTTAATGGGCAAGGACAATTGCAGTTCCTGTGATTTTTTTACAAGTTGTATCATTCTTTAGATACATATTTTATTTTGAGACACTTAAATATTTTTCCTCCAGTAAGTGCTCTCTACCTATTCCTTTCCTGAAGGTAAACATCCACTCCTATTTGGTATTCCACACAAAGTTTTAGCAGTACCTGACAGCACTGCATAAACATGTCATCTTTGCCACTGAAAATATTTTACTTAATACATAAAATCATATTCATCTCCTCCTCATGAGATAGGAATACAGTGACTAGCTGTGAGCTACCTAACTCACACAGATAATTTCCTCTTTGGTTTTCAATAGCTGACTTTCTAAATTTTAAAGATAACCCTTTTCTTTTTACTAATTCCCTTGAATGTTCTCTATTTCTGTGGTAGAGTTCACACTCTAATAATCCCAAATTATAAATAAGAAATGAGAACTTTTCAACATTTGTTGAAAAGAAAGTGAACAAGCAAGGGATTGGTTATAAAAGGAAAATAAGTAAGCCTATATCCTTTAACTCATTTGCTAGCAAGGATAAAGCCTACTGCATAAACAATTCCCTTCCCTTCACCTCTCTGCCTCCTCCTTCTCACTATTGCCTCTCACTTCTTCACCCTGTCTAACTTCTGCACTAACTTTGTCTGAGTAAGCAACAGTTGGAGCCTTTCTGGTTTTTGGTCTGGGGTGGGAGAAGGTGGCATCTGGCCCTTCCTGAGCTTTGTCCAGGAGGGATTTCAGTGTTATTTCTACATTGTAAATAGTTGCAAATAACTAAATATATTTTGTACATATGCACTGTACTATATGCTCTTTGATTTTTGCTTGCTGTAAATATATAGCTTCATTTGCTTCCAAGACTTATGAGCTAGTTTGGTGATTTTATTTAGGGGTAATTTTTCAACCCACCACAGTTTCCTAAAATTAGATATTAGAAATTTAAACACCTACATGATTTAGTCAAACAAAATCCGGTCCGATACTCAAAGTACAAGTGGACCTTTTGACTGTTTTTCAAAAAAGGTACACTATGAATATTTTATGCAAGCTTCTACTTTGTATCAAATATGTTGCAGATCAAATCTTATTAGCCAATATTAAAAAGACTGCTTTTCATTTCAGCTTGCAGCAGTCTGTGGTTTCTCAACCAGCAGAGATCCTATTTCAAACATCAGATAACTGAAGCGAGTATCACAAAACAAAGAAAAATAACTGCAGTCATCTCTGACTCAGCTCAGTCTGTGAATAGCCTATATTCAGATTTTGCACTACATACAAGAAACTTCCCACTACTTTAGAGGAAAAAGGCTTCAGTACAGTTATTAGAAAAAATGAAAGATATTGGTATGAAAGACAGTCACTGTGAACAATTCTGTGATCATCTTTGAAGTGAGAAATTAACCTTATTACCGAAATTCATTCTGCACACAATCTTCTCACTACAAAAACAAAAGTAAGGGTTAGTACAAGTCTTCATTAAATAATGGATTTACTGTGTTGTGTACTCTTTACATTCATTATTCTAATGGATTTGCCTGGCTCAGTGGACCATCAGTAATTACTTTTAAAAATTTGCCAAGTGCACATTACTACAGAATTTTCACTTCTGACTTCAAAATAAGACAGACATATGGATGCTAACTGACATATCTCATCTGTTGGAAGCCAACTTTGCCAGAAATAAAGAGATAAGCAGCAGAGAGCAAAACCAGCACAGTTTCTTAGAAAGTTATATAAGTCAATCTTCAACTTCAATGTAAATCAAAGAAATAATATTTTGCAGTAGTAGGGTGGCACAAAATTCTGCAATGACTAAAATGAAAATTAAAAATAAGTAAAAAGCTACTCCACATAAAAATCAGTGATAATACATAGTTTGCAGGCAGTAATTACGGACAAAATGCTTCCCAGTGGTAAACAAACATTGAATGCTTAAATTCAAATTAAATAAGTAGATTTCAAACTTTTTTTCCCTATTCATTACTCTTATTATACCTTTCAATTAAAAATAGCAAAGGAAATAGTTCTAACACATTACCAATGAAACATACTTGCAGAAGCCTTTCAGTTTATTATAAACAGTCTCATTTTTAAAATATACAAACTAAAAAGGCTGGTAAAAGTCCCTAAATATTTTCAAAATACCCAGAGCTTTTGATTAGTGTGCTGTATAGGTAGAAAAGGCCATTTTTAATAAAAAGAGTGCAAATAAAATTGCTTCAGGAGGCCAGCTGAGATCAGGTGACGTACACTGATACTTTAAGGTTCAGGTTAAAGATTAAAAATTATACAAGTGCAGCAAAAGTAATAAACCCACTACTGAGCTACTCACCAAGTGTAACATTTACATTACTAAAATATAGGATTAAGTCCTAAAGACTCAAAACAGCTTCAATTATTTAGATGCAGAAAGACATTTCTCAAACAAAATAGGATTTTGGTAACTTTTGTCTCTCTATAAAGCATATTAACATGAAAGCAGTGTTGTTACATAAACATAAAATAAAAATCAAATAAAGCATGGCCAAAGGCAACTAGTTAATAAACTAGTATTTCAGAAAAGTTAAGATTTCCTTCTACCCACAGCCCACAAAATATATAACAGAATTAACCAGGTTAGAAAAGGCCCTCAAGATCAAGTCCAATCTAACACCTAGCACCTTCTAATTAACTAAACCATGGCATTAAGAGCCTCATCTAGCCTCATCTAGCCTCATTTTAAACACCTCCAATAACGGTGACTCCACCACCCCAGGCAGCCCATTCCAATGGCCAATCACTCTGTGAAGAACTTCCCAACACCCAGCCTAAACCTGCCCTAGCACAGCTTGAGGCTGTGTCCTCTTGTTCTGTCACTGGTTGCCTGGGAGAAGAGACCAACCCCGCCTGGCTATATTATTGGTTAGTCTGCAATTCCACACAGTTCAAACAAACTACAGGACAAATTAAACATCGGAAGGTGTCAGATTAGAGGCATCTCACAAAAGAGACAAGAAGACTTTTTTGTCTATGAAAAAAAAATATTTTTATCTTAGTAGTACACAACTTAAAATCAGAGAGCAACCAGAAAAATAACTCACAAAACTGATACACTTCTGAGGAAGAATAAATGATCCACTATTTCCTGTGGGGAACACCAGAGTTTTAAGAATACTTCCACTGTATTTTGAGGGTTCATAAGCAGCTGATACATCCGTTCATTAGAGGATGTTTGGTGTTTGGGAAGAATTTTATACATTGGAAAAAGAGGAAGCTAAACAGCATGTTCCAAGTTGAATTTTATGATAGGTTGTATAAATGATAGATTTTATTATGACATTTAAATTAAAAAAATCAGATGTACCTTTGTATTAAGAAGCAGTTTTAGCTGTAAATATTAATATCCAACATTTATATCTAATTCTTTTTCTCCATAGTTTTGATGTGGTTTTGGCTAGGAACAGTTAAGGTTGTATTTCTTCAATAGCAATTTGGTTTTGAGCTGCATATCTCAGGCCTACACAACAGGGAAAAATGTGCCTTTTCATTAAGAACAGGCTTCCTGAAATAACAATTTGTCAACTTGCAGTCAAATAAAGGTATTCCAACCTAAAATTAATAAAGCTGCTTTGATTTTAAATTATTAAAAAAAAAAAAAAACAGGGAAAATTCCCATTCTAGCAGCAAGGACTGAAAGAATAAACACTATCATTCTAAAGAAGAAAAGATTATATTGGTAAGTTAAAGGTCTCTGTATTATTAGAAAACTCATCAAGGTACTTAAAATGGTGGAATGGAAACTTCATGTTAATTCACCAGAGGCACTGTTTAGCTAATTCACTTCCATACTGCCAAAATGTCTGCAAAGAACAAGCACCTTAGGGCTGGTGTGATTTCCAAGGGAGTCTGCTTTTCTGCACAGTTTGAAGACTATTCCTATTGCAGTCACTCTGCATCAATTGTCGTAGATCATTTCTCATCCTTAAGTAGGTTCATTTTCATTCCTGGTACATTAGGTACTGTTTCAACCTCAGTTTGAATTGCTGTTTAATAAGATAAATAATCATAAGAAGTAATTATCCAACATTTAAGCTGATTTGTAGCTGTGAGGCTGTAAGATTATCAGAAACAGGAAGCTCTTCACAGTGAGGGTGGCGAGACACTGGAACAGGTTGCCTAGGGAGGTCATGGCTACTCCCTCCCTGGACGTGTTCAAGGCCAGTCAGGATGAGGACTTAAGCGACCTGATCTAGTGGGAGGTGTCCCCGCCTATGGCAGGGGGTTGGAACTGGATGATCTTTGAGGTCTCTTCCAACCTCAGCCATTCTATAATTTCTTTTCCAGACCTTTTATCTGCCTATTAATATCTATTTACAAATCCCTAGTGTTGGTTAACCTGCTCCAATACAGTATCAATTGCATCTACTTAATTTTTTGCAAACATTTAGGTAGTCTACTTTCAACTTTTGTCTTTAGCAATAAAAATATTGTAACTATCTTAACCACTTTGCTCTCTGCAATCAGAAACTTTTCCTTATTGGACTACCTACATCTTTATCTCTGCAACCTGATCTACAAGCTGATCTGCAACCTCTCATTTCATCCTAACCCCTTTGTATATGAAGAAAACAGTGTTTGCTTGTCTGTGCCATCCTTTTTCTGTCTTTGGAAAGGTATTTATGTCCCATATGAGTTCTATCTTCTTCAAGGTAAATAGCCTTAAGTAGGTTAATCTGTTTTCACAGATAAATTCAATATGCCTGTGATTGTTATCACTGTTTTCCTCCAGACTCACCAATGCCTGCACATATTTCCTAATCCATCACACATGAAACATCAGTTTGGTTTTTTTTTTCAGCTAAGACCTACTATTGTAGAGTTTAGTAGAAAGATTATTTAAAATGTTTTTCTACATGCCTGTCCTAACTTAAACTTTATGGTGGCACATCACAGGATAGTGTCACTTGACATATGATATTTGTTTCATTTTCACCTAGGAGTAAAATCTTTTTTCTGCTAGGTGATTGTTCCAGCTTGTACAGATAATTTCAAATTCTATACTGCATCCCAAACAAGTAGATGTAACCAGCAATTTAATATGGAGCTCTCTGTCCCATCATTAGATCCTTAATATAAACATTAAATAGAAGTAGATCTATGTATTGGGTTTAGGCTAGCCCCCCTGAGCTCAAAAAGCTCAATAAACACTCAATTTGATTTGGAAGTAAAAAGAGATAAACTTTAACAATAAATAGGAGGTAAGGGGGTTTTACAGAAGCGAACTGGAATACAAGGGATGGAGAATGAGAGGGATTACAGATGATAAAGGGGGAAAGAGAGCAAAATACACAAAGTAAAAATACAACCTGTGAAATGGGAGTTGAGTCCAAACACTGGGATTGATGATTTGATGGTGGATGAAGCAGGATGCAGGATTTTGATGATGAAATGCAGTTAGAATTCCAAGGAAAATGGTTGCTATCCCCACATTTTGGCTGGAGAGCACATGGTGGTCCAGCAACGGAACAGTAAGGAGCTGGGCAGGCAGGGAAGAGCACAAGAGAGAGAAGAGAAGATGTGTGCCCCCTCCCTTTTATAGCAGTCCTTGGCAGGAAGTGGAAGAGGGCTAAACATGACACCTGAGTGACACTCAGACCACCCCCAGGGAGGAGTCAGGATAAGGCTTCAGGTAGGCTTAACCGTCTACAATCTAGAGTATGCATTTTGAGATTCAGTACAATGGACTACAGGTATTTTTCCTACTTAATTAGTAATTACTGGCAGCTATTATTTGAGTGTAATTTTCTAGCTAATTTTGCATTCACCATCTAATCCTACATAGATCTTCTTACATTCCTTTGAGAAAGTTCATGTCTAAGCAGAAAATAAAACTCTACAATGTTATACACTATTTATCCATGGGAACACATACCCACATTGTATAATGATTTTAAAAATTACAGCAATGTTTATATTTTAAAATTTGCTTATCACTGATCCCACTTGCTGCCAATTCATAGAACTGTAGAATGGTAGGGGTTGGAAGGGATCTCCCAAGATCATCGAGTCCAGCCTCCCTGCCAAAACAGGATCATCTAAATCACTTCTTTCTTTTTGACAGCAAAGTATGCCATGAATGACAAAATTAATATTCAGCCCAGAAGAGAAGCCAAAGGGGACTCTGGGGAGAACTCAAATCAGCTTCCCAGTACCTGATAGGAGACTATAAGAAAGCTGGGAAGGAGAGTTTTACAAGGGCATGTTGTCATAGGACAAGAGGGAGTGGATTGAAGCTTGAGGAGGATAGAATTAGACTGGGCATTTGAAAAAAATTCATGGAACTAGATTATCTCCAGTGTCCCTTCTAAACCAAACCATTCTAGGCACCTATGAAGCCCCTTGTCTTGAATATTTGCCTCTTCTAATGCCCTTCTCCATGCAACATTGCCTGTATATCAACAATTTAACAACTTCTTAAAAGTTTTGTGTGTTTTTTTTTTTAAAACAACGTTGACAAATTATCACTTTCTCTTCAGTTTATTGGGCTATGTGGAAAGTAAGATTATTCAGGATTTAAATTGTGACAGAATTTGGCTGAATGTTCTTTTTCAGATTGAAAAAAAAATCATTAAAGGGTATGAAAGTACTTGGAGGTCTCTTCTAACCTGGCCTATTCTATTCTATACTTAGTAGCAGCTGGTTCTCCACATAGAAGAGATTCACTGTTAGCATCCTCCAGAATTGAAAATGTCCAGCAGATTCAAATAACAGTTAGAAAAGTTTATAGATGACATCTCCATGAGCAGATCCTAAAATACATGCATCCAGATTGATGTTTTAATACTCCTAAAGCAATAACTACAGGTGATGCAGCATAGAAAAAAACTACAGAAATTACAGCATTTTCTGGGAAGAGAAGGCTCCAGGAAGAGCTTCTGGTGGCCTTGCAGGACTGGAATAGGCTGAGAAGAAAGTTATGTGTGGCCCTGACACTTTAGGACATGATTTAATGGCCAGAGTGGTGTTGGACTGAAGATTGGGCTTGATGATATTACAGGGCTTTTCCAACCAAAACAATTCTATGACAACATAATACTACTCCCTCATGAGCTTCCAATTCAGCCGAGTACTTAAGCTCACCATAAGTGAGCAGAAAGAAGCACCAAAACAGAGAGGAGCTCATCCTAAGTAAGGAGGCCCAGCCAGCACCCATGGGTGATGCTAGAGTGACCACCAAGCCTATTCCCGACTAACCAGGGGGCCACCAGGCCCCCAGCCTTTGTCTCACTCCCACTCACCCAGTGTGCACCATGGAGACTCACCATATGATGATGGAAGACAGATCCCTCTACCCAGGTGGACAAGTCTGGGGCTTCTGCTTTTCCTGAGGCTGATTAAAAAGGGGAGTGGCAGGAAGGGCAAAGTGATCACACCTGGGGTGGGAGGAGGCTCCAAGACAACCCAGGTGCTCTGGGTTTGGGGAACAAAAGGGAAAAGAAAAAGAAAAAGAAAAAGAAAAAGAAAAAGAAAAAGAAAAAGAAAAAGAAAAAGAAAAAGAAAAAGAAAAAGAAAAAGAAAAAGGCTGCGTGGAGTGGGAAAGGGGTAGTTATGTTGGAAAAGGCAAGGTGGTGCTAAAAGGAGGAAGATGAAAAGGATGGAGATGAATAAAAGAAGATGGGGAAAAGGAAGGAGATAGAAAGGAAAGTTGGAAGATGGGGGAAAAGACGAAAAGGATAGGAAGAAGGTGGAAATAAAAGGAGGAAAGTGGGGGCAAATAGATGGACAAGGAAAGAGAGAGAAGTGGAGAAAATTGGACTGTAAAAAAAAAGAGAAAAAACCAAAACAATAAACCGTGCTCCTGCTCTGGCAGGGGGGTTGGACTGGATGATCTTTTGAGGTCCCTTCCAGCCTCTAACATTCTGTGATTCTGTGTGATTCTATGATTGTATTGCAACTACAGAGGGAGGATAAACACTTGTTCTAAATAGCAAGCCATTTACATACTTCTAGGATTAAATCATTCCATAGATAATTACAAAAAATGCACACAAAGAAAATAAATCATAATAAAATAAAATGATGGCCACATTAGTACTCAGGAGCAAAATCTTAGGGCTAAGATAGTTGTGCTTTATCCTCAGCAGTCTAAAGGGAAATCAAACATTGGCTAATAGAAACATCTTAAAGAAGAGACCCAGTAACATCATAGATCTATTGCAGAAACCCATGATTTTTCCCACACCTAAGATGCATTCTGTAACTGTAGTGCCTTTAGTTCAGAAATAATACAGTATATTTGGAAATGGTTTGAAGAAAATCAGCAAGGATGGTGTGGAAAAAAAACTTCTGTCTGAGCAATGATTAAGTAAGCCAGGACTATTTAGGCTAGAATAGAGAATTCTGAGAGAAGATATGGTGTGTAAAATCACAGAATCACAGAACCACAGAAATATTCGGGTTGGAAAAGACTCTCAAGATCACCAAGTCCAATCAATATCCATACTCTACAAGGTTCACCCTAAACCATATCCCCAAGCACTACATCCAAACGACTTTTAAACACATCCAGAGTTGGTGACTCTACCACCTCATTGGTCAGCCCATTTGAATGCCTGACCATTCTTTCTGTGAATTTTTTTTCCTAGTATCTAGCCTAAACCTACCCAGTTACAGCTTGAGGTCTTTCCCTCTTGTTCTATTGCTAATTACCTGTGAAAAGAGACCAGCACCAACTTCTCCACAACTCCCTTTCAAATTGATGGAGACGGAGATGAGGTCTCCCCTCAAACCTCCTCTTTTTCAAACTAAACAGCCTCAGCTCTTTCAGTTGCTCCTCGTAAGATTCATGTTCCAGGCCCTTCACCATCTTTGTTGCCTTCCTCTGCACTCACTTCAGTACCTCCACATCCCTCTTGTGATAAGGTGCCCAAAATCGAACACAATACTCAGGGTGTGGCCTCACCAGAGCAGACTACAAGGGGACAATTACCTATCTACTTTTGATTGACACAGCATTTCTAATCCAAGCCAGGATGCCATTGCTTTCTTTGGCAAGCACACTGCTTGCTCATACTGAGTTGCTTGTCAGTTAGAACCCCCAGGTTGCTTTCTGCCAGACAGCCCACCAGCCACACTTCCCCAACCCTGTAGTGTAAAAGCCCTGATGAGGCATCAGGCATCATCCCCAGGAGAGCTGGGGAGGGACTGTTCACAAGGTCTTGTAATGACAGGATGAGGGGGAATCGGTTCAAATTGGCGGAGGGGAGATTTGAATGGGATGTTAGGAAGAAATTCTTCACAGTGAGGGTGGTGAGGCATTGGAACAGGTTGCCCAGGGAGGTCGTGTCTGTTCCCTCCCTGGATGTGTTCAAGGCCAGGCTGGATGAGGCCTTGAGTGACCTGATCTAGTGGGAGGTGTCCCTGCCTGTGGCGGGGGATTGGAACTGGATAATCTTTAAGGTCTCTTCCAACCTAAACCATTCTATGATTCTATGATTCTATCTCTTTCAAAATATAAGCCAGAAGTTACAAAATTAAACAGGCAGATATCAGAACAAAAAGCAAACAAAGGATAGTGGTTTTTACCTTTGTCTGCCTACATTTGTCAGAGGATGTTTCTGATCTTATAAATTCATATGGGACAAGGGAAAGAACAGAGTAGTGCAGGGAACTGAAACCTACAGAGCTGCTAAATATGTAAGAATTTTCAGAGATAAATGTGTTCTTAACAGTAATTGTTTCAATATTTATTCAGAGTTAGAAGATTTCTATTACATTCAAACAGGTCTGTGTCCAAAAAAGCCCAAAACTACCAAAAAAACCTCCAAACACCACAACAAACAAGCTTGAAGTTATAGTAAGTAGCTTTGTCTCCCCAAAAAGCCTTTCATACTATCGATAGTAATATAATGTGCCATGACACTCTCATGCTAGTTGAAAAACTGTTAAAGACTAAAGACTAGTGTAAGAAAGAAATCATGCTGTTGTTGCACCAGGGAAATTTTGAATATCACTATGCTCTGTGTTCACAAACTACTGTTGCAAGAAAGAACCTTCTGGAGTGACAACCAGACAAGAAGTTTGTTTTTGCAGTACAGCTGCACAATGTTGTTTCCCTGCTTTCTAAAATTACAAGCAAGGCTTCAGTCTTGCCTGAAAGACAACTGGCGTATGTGCAAGCTAGACAAAGTGGGAGGTAATAAAGATTGACAGAGGGAATTGTCTAAGGTTTTAGATAAGTCTGCAAGAACTGTGTCAATTAAGGGAGTTTGTTAGCTTCTTAATAAAAGGCTTCACTTCTGGAGGCCCTAAGTAGATCAAATACTGTTACCTGCTTTTCAGGTGTAGCATGGAAAAAAGTACTTTTCATCTGATGCTGATCATTGGACTACAGTCCACCACGCCAGGGAAAAATCGCTGCAGAGAAATACTCTGATTTACCAAGGAGTACTCAGAACTTACATTAGTGCAGGAGGCATTAAAATGAAATAAAACCTTGATCATTTTCTACTCCCCAAACACTTTGGCTAGATGCTGAACTTCTCAGTACCTAGTTTTGTTGATATTCCTGTATCTCATTGCAAAGCTAATTTAGAGTCCTGAAGAGTTCATAGTTTCTAAAAATGCCTCCCACATCAACCTAGATTAAATAATATTCTTTTAAGGAATTAAAAATGGCCTATTTGGAGTTCAAAGGTTTAGACACTCAGCTGAGATTGGCAAGAGCTAGTTCAAATCTGTTTTTATAAAAGACCTCCAAGAATGGAAGGTCAGAAATTGTTTTTGGTGAAAAAAAAAAATTGAAATTTGATGCTGATATAAAATATACTTCCTGACATCATCATGTATCACGAACACTAGATTCCCCAAACTTTGGGCTAATTTTGCAGAATGTAGTTTAATGCAATGCCCTTTTCTCTATAGAAGGACGTAGTCAATGGCTATGATCAGAGCAAAGTTGAAAATTGTTGCCAGCTGAAGATTTATGTGCACAGAAATCCCTAGCCACTCTCGACTCTGAAGACATAAAAGTTGAAACCTCTGCCTGTGCAGCATTTGCTCCAAATATTCTTCCCATCCTAACTCAGCTCCATCTTCTCAGTCTCAGAGGAGGAGAAAAGAAGCCATGGGCTTCTTTCAGCATTTTATCTTTGGGATGAATTACTGATGAAAAATCTTATAAATTATATCCCAATAAAATACTGAACAGAAAAAGTCAAGCAGATTTTTTTTCATAATAAATAGGTCTATTATTACTAAAGACCAGAACAATTGGTCTTTAAAAATATTATTTCCTTATTCTTTTTATTTTCAATTAAATATTTTTTAAATTAACACAAACATAGAATTAACCCTTTACACTTCTTATTAACAGAATTCTTTTCAACATGTCTGTGTTCTCTGCTCTTCATAGCAAATTTTACTGTATAGACCAAATGACAACTAAACCAACCTATGTCAGTCTCTTACTGAAGCTAAATATAGGCATAAGAGAAAGTGAGAAGTATTTAAAAGTTCAAAGATTCTATTTGATAAGTGTCACAATTATTGTTTCAAACAAAATCAGGAAATACTGATATACAGACAAGCACATACAAAATTTTCAGCCCTAAAACCACAGTAATTTGCATCTGTCATTCTTATTTTTTTTATTTTAGCTGGCTGACCCTTAGAACACAGAATCTAACAACAGCAGCAAATTTGTATTTGACCTAGATTTATTAAATATTTGTAAGTTCATAAAACTCAGCACTTTTAAAGTAAGAATTCTTTCATTTACATTTCTTTTCATATTTCTGAGATATTATTGCTGTCAGCTGTGGCTAAACATCGTATATTAGGAAGCCGACAGGACACAGAATAAGATGTCCAGCATTAACCTTTCTACCTAATAAAACATCAAGACAGCTCAATTGCTCATGGCATTGTTCTCAGTCACTTAATTCACTTTCAATCTGCACTCAAGAGAAAGGATAGCAACATTTTCTGCCACTCTATCAAGTAATTTACCTCAGCCTGTGAAGGATTAAGAGGTAAGGCAGTTTCATGTCTTAGGTTTTCAATCTCTTTCTATGAGGAAATGCTCACAACACAATTTTCATATACCCATTTTCATCTTGAGATCAAAGATGCATTTCCACTGGTTAAGATGCAACTCTACACATGTCATTTCAAACCGAAGTTCTTAATAATCAAAAAGAAGAGAGGAAAAAATAGGAGTACAATTTACAGTTATATTGCCAATATGCTAAGACCTTTAAGTCTTTTCAAAAGCTGCACATCCTCTGATTAATACTGCAGCAGAACTCTCACAGAAACTCAGCACTGGTTTTGCAAACACTATTCAGTCAAGCACATTCGTGTTCCAAAGAGCTCACAGTTTAATTTCAGACAAGAAAATTGAACAGCAGCAAGAAAGACCAATGGAGAACAATAAATTAAGCTGAAGCAGCTACTGGTAAAAAAAAAAACAACCAAAAACCTAAAACAAACAAACAAACAAACAAACAAACAAACATGAGGCTCTTTCTTGGGAGGCTAATAAAGAAAATTTGCTTCTGTTCTATGGAAGTACCTATCAACACACGTTTCTCCTTCTATTTTTCTAAAACCTTTATGTTTTTCACTTTTAAATGACAGTCATGTACACACTGTGATGGTTTTCTAACAGTGGTTCATCCACTTGAATGAAAAGTGACTTACATTAACTGCCTTAAAGGAGCAGCGAGGAACCTCATAACAGAGAAATCCGCATCCTGTGCATTCAGCCACAGTTAGTGTTTACCAGGACCAATTTCCTTTGTTACATGCAGAGCTTTGGTGAATCTACCTCACTTCCACACCATTAACTTCCAAACACTTTTTTCTACCTACTGTCACTCACTATGTGCTCTCCTGTGTTTTTCTGTCAAATCCAATATCTTCTCTAACAACCTCATTCTACATCAGAACAAACCCAGACCTTGCTTCATGTGGAATTGTTCTCTCATTCACATCTGTCTTTCTGAGTAACTTGGGCAGTACCTTGGAAAGATACAACCATCATTTTTCTATATTCACCTCAAAAATATGAATCATACCACAATCCCAGCTATGGTAGGCAAAGCCAATATAACTGATAGACTTTAAGAAGCAAGACACAATGCTTCACTTGCCCAGGCAGTAGTTGTGCCAAACACCAAGCAGTTCATGGTTGGCAGTGCTCTGAAGCATGGGGCTTTATCTCCTGTAAATAGGATTAGCAAATGAAAATATGTATTCTAGTTTCATATAGCAGGATTATCAGCAAACCAATGCATTTCTGTGATGTTCCTTTTAGCTCTGTTTTCATATGAGTACTAAAACTGCTTCTGTTAACCTCTCTGTGAAAAATGCGTGTCCTAAAATGCTGAACGTTAGATTGAAGACTACAAATTTTAGATCATCTCTCAGTCATAATTTCATATTAAAAGAATAATGTTGTGTTATCAAATCATTACAAATAACACAGAAAATTCTTGCAACTATACAGTCACATATCACATCATCTGTAATATCCTGTGCTTCAAATGTTAAGGCAGCCATTTCTATAGGCACATTTTTCTAAAACAAAAGGAAATACTGCTGTGCAATTTTTTCTTCACAACTCCCCAGCAGATTTTGGTAGTTAACCACTTTAAAGAAATCACTGAAAATGGTAAATCATCTACTTGCACAATTCAATGCAAGTTCAAAATCCTTTGTGAGCTGAAGCTTCACAGTATGTCTCTGAAGCAGGCTCATGAAAATTTACCAGGTAGCCTCATACTGAAGTGACATAAGAAAAACTTCACTGAACTGTTTCCATATTTTATATAAGTCCATCCTCATTACAACTTACTTAGTTTTATTTGTAATTTTAAATGTCATGCAATATTCTTATGCACAAACCCATAATGTTCTGAACAGCAAAATACATTTACCAGCCCAAGCATGGATTGTCTGAGTAGGTTCTACATGACAGCTGAAATATCCAGAGGCTTACTTTCCAAGGAATGGATGGCATTTACTCTCTGTGGGACAGATGTCCTGGTAAATAGATGAAAGATATAACAGAACAGGCAGAATTTGTGTTTCCTTCTATATCAGTCAGAAATAAAGACATCAGGTTACATAGAATGTAAATCTTTAATTTCATTTGCAGAATAAAGTCAGAACCTTGAATTTTAGGAAAGTCAACTTCCAGCTCTTCAAGTAATTAGTCAACAGGACCCTTATGAGAAATGGCCCTCAGGGACAAGGCAGAACAGAGATGGCAGGACATTAAGGGCACTTTACACAGAGCGCAATAGTTCTTGGATTTCACTGTAACAGAAGGCCAGGTTTGTGGCCACCTGAGAAACCTAGACAAATATAAGTCTATGACACATGATGAGATGCATCCCAGAATCTTGAGGAAACTGGATGATGGGATTGTAAAGCAGGTCTCCATATCTGAAAACTCATGACAGTCAGGTGAAGCCTACACTGACTGGAATAGTAGAAATATTGGACCCAGTTTTAAAAGACATAGAAAGGATGACACTGGGAACTACTGACCTGGTGACCTCACCCCTGTGCCTCAGAAGATCATGGAAGAGATCTTCCTAGAAGCTATGCTAGGGCACATGGACAAGGAGGTGATTCAAGACAGCCAGTGTAATTTCTCCAGAGGTAAAGCCTGTTGTGAAAGGATAAGAGGTAATGGTTTCAAACTAAAAGAGGGTAGATTTAGGCTGCATACAAAGAAGAGATTTTTTTATGATGAGGGTGGTGAAACACTGGAAAAGGTTGCCCAGAGAGCTGGTAGAATAGAATAGAATAGAATAGAATAGAATAGAATAGAATAGAATAGAATAGAATAGAATAGCATCAGACAGGTTGGAAGAGACCTCCAAGATCATCCAGTCCAATC
Source organism: Psilopogon haemacephalus (assembly GCA_013396835.1). Classification (NCBI taxonomy): domain Eukaryota; kingdom Metazoa; phylum Chordata; class Aves; order Piciformes; family Megalaimidae; genus Psilopogon; species Psilopogon haemacephalus. The sequence goes on from VWZI01008386.1 coordinate 91,367, forward strand.
TATCACCCAGCCCTATCCAACGGCACTAAGTGCTACATCCAGTCTTTTCTTGAACACCTCCAGGGCTGGCGACTCCACCACCTTCCTGGGCAGCCCATTCCAATGGCAAATCACTCTCTGTGAAGAACTTCTTCCTAATATCCAGCCTATACCTCCCCCAGCACAACTTGAGACTGTGTCCCCTTGTTTTGTTGCTGGTTGCCTGAAAGAAAGGACCAACTTCCACCTGGCTACAACCTCCCTTCAGGTAGTTGTAGACAGAAATGAGGTTCCCTCTGAGCCTCCTCCTCTCCAGGCTAAACAAATCCAGCTCTCCTCATAGAGCTGTGCTCTAGACCCCTCACCAGCCTCGTCGCCCCTCCCTGGACATGTTCCAGTACCTCAATATCTTTCTTGAATTGAGGGGCCCGGAACTGGACACAGTACCCAAGATTGTGGCCTGACCAGTGCCAAGTACAGGGGAAGGATAACCTCCCTTGTCCTGTTGGCCACACTATTCCTGATACAGGCCAGGATGCCATTGGCTCTCCTGGCCACCTGGGCACACTGGTAGATAACCCATCCCTGGAAACATTGCAGGTCAGGTTGGACGGGGCTCTGAGCAACCTGATCTAGTTAAAAATGCTCATGCTTACTGCAGGCAGAGTTGTACCAGATGACCTTTAAAAGTCCCCTATGCTACCCACACTATTCCATACTTATATTTCATGATTAACTTTAATACAAATGCTATAGAAAAAATGCATACATTTTATATATATCACATAATGAAATAGGTTTTTTCTCAATAACCACTTTAAATCACCCTGCTGACCTTTCTCCACCAAAAAAAAAAAAAAATTTTAGTCTTGCATACCTGGATAGCAAAATAACTTCTTTTCATAAAAAGGAAATCATAAGTGTTTGTACCCTTGATTACTGAAACATAAAAATATTTTAAAGAAATATGCTTCTCCCTGGCTTCTGTATCATAAAGCAAAGAAATAATATTGCATATGAGTATTTTCTGATCTTTCCTCATAATTTATAAAGCAAACCATTCTTTTTCAGTACAACTGAGGGACACAATACTGTAACTATGAGAAAACACGCTGGACAATTGTTACTTTCATTGTAGAAAGTGTCACACTGACAGTGCAACAAGAAAGTTGTATATTAGAATAATAAACTACATTTTAAGCTGTATTTCTGTCCAATCATTAAAAAGGTGAAAGCAATTTTCAGTACTGACTAATGTCTAAAGACCAAGGTAAAAAATTTGAGCTACTAAATCCATTGGTTTAAACAATTAACAGATACAGGGGAAGTTTTTTTTTTTTTTTTCAAATAGAGTCTGTATCAAACTGATACAGACATTCACAAAGGAAAACCATTTTCAAAGCCTCTCATCAGAAATTTCTTTGCTCAAAGACTGACACAATAACATCCTTCTTTTGGAGAAAAAATAATAAACAGACATGGGCTTCAGCATTTTTAACAGCCATCTAATTTCACACAATCACATCGTTTGAAATATCACTACAAACAAAGAAGCAATATAATACATAGAAATGCTCTTTATTAATTCTCCCTTCTAAAATATCTTTGCTGGTTTCTATCCTCCTCCCCTTTCTTTCTTCACCCTAGCGATGATTTCTGCCTCTCACAGACTTGATTGCTCTGATGACCTCAATCAAAAGACAATTATCCAGTGAAGATGGAAGGTAATTATTCCCATCAAGGAGAGATTGAATGCACCTGAACAGACAGCTGCAGTTCTTCCCAGGATTACATTATTACTATAGAAATTGCCTCCATTAATTTATGATGCATGTCAAATTTATGATAAAAAGTTGATTTGTTTTCAGGACAACTACTTTTCCCATCTGATCCAACATTCACTTTAAGACAAGAGCAGCAGTCAAGTTTTAAGCTACTTTAGTATATAAGTGACAACTGTCAGCGTGCAACCATCTGCTCAGGAGTGAATATGATATAAAACCAGGACAGAAAATTCAGACTCCAAATAGATGTTATATAACTCACAGACAGTCAAAAGCACAGACAATTCAGCTCAAGCTTAAGAAAATCCTGATACAGGCAAAAAATAGAGGACAATAGACACCAGAAAAATGTTAAGTCTACAAGACAGTAAGCTGAACTTATTTGCTTTCAGCCATAGATGGGAAAACCACAGAATCATAGAATTATTAATGTTGGAAAGGACCTCTATCATCATGAAATCCAACCATAAATCCAAAATGTTTACTTCTAGAAGAAAAAGAAATAGAAAAAAGAAAGAAGTATCTAAGTTGTTATGAAAGATTTACAGAAATATCCTATTTTTAGAAGATGCAGACAACATACCTGCTCTCAGAATCCTGAGGACGCAGAAGTCCTCACAATTGCAAAGTACACTCCAAATGCTGAGCCTTTTCTGGAAACCTTGGGTAAAAGCTTTAATCACTGAAATCAGTCAATATGGTAAAATTTTGCTTTCCTTAGGCACAGTTGCATGACTGAAAAATGGGATTGCTAGTATAAAAATTCAAACTTCAGTGGATTTGGATATACCTCTAGAAGCAACCTAGATGTGATCAAATACTTTAGAGAACCACAACGGGTGAAACTAGTCCCCCTTAGTACTGGTGTTTGACCTGCATTAAGACCATTTGTCTTAGCAATGCATACGTCCTGGAAGAAGCAAAGCGCAGAAAGCTGAATCACAATGCATTTTACTCATTTTACTGCTCAACTATAAGTAATTTTAATGGACAATTAGCCAATAAAAATACTGTTTCATTTTATTAGAGGTTATTTTTCTGCACAAGGTACACCTGTAAATCTCACATTTTGATGCAAACAAAATATGTAAAACGTACCATTCTAATTCTAATAAATATTCATAAATCTCAGCAGTAAGGTCACACAATGTAGTGTTAATTAGGCATGTACATGGCATATTTAATTTACAAATGGTGAATTTTCTATTGTCATTTTACATCCCTTAATTCTTGGAGGTATAGTAGCTAGTCCCATTGACTTGCTAAGCTTAATTTTGGTGTGGGTTTTGGTTTTTTTTTTCTGTAACCTTCTTCTGGGAAATAAAGTCTCCAAGACCATTTACATTTTTATTATCTCACACAACATTCTCTCTTTTAAAATGTAGTCAAAAGGAATCAAATAATTCTAAGCATCTTCCACTTTTCATCATCATCTCCACATTTTCTCTCTGTAGCTCACTGAATATGAGAAAAGGGAATAAAGGGGGACTGGGAAGAGGAAACTTAGAACAGAAAGGGACAAGTATCTGCCCTGCCTATTCCAAAATTCTTCTTTTATTTTCTGAACAGAAGACATACCTGAAGTTCCAGCCTCAACATGATAGCTGTTATGTTAAACTAGCTTTGCACCTGCAAACCTTTTTCTGCTTTCATTTTTATTTCTTTGTATGTTGTAGAAAGCTTAAAGTCAAAGTTCACTTCCTTATGTGTATTTTATCACTGACTAAACATACAAGTCTTGACTCGACTTCACAATATTTATCACTACTTAGGGCTGAATGGTGTTCTTTATCTTGAGATGCTGTGATCAATACCAGTTTACACATAGAAAACCTCCCTTTTTCCATTAAGACATCAGGAGAAATGTTTGGAATCTCTACTAACCACTAATCTTTAAAATTTGTGTCCATCAGTTATGGATAAAACAAACCACAAAACTGTATTGTGCTTCCCAGAAAACTTTTGATACACATATGGCTTCTATTCAAATTATCTTTAGATTCACAATTACTATGGTTAAACTTAACTTCTACAAATTGCTAAATTAATTTCAGCCCACACATTAGTAATTTTCTTTTTTAATTATGGTCAAAGTGCTTCTAGATGTTGTGATATATTATACAAAGATGCTAAGAACTCAGGCATATTTTCCTGTACCTTAACTAGATGTTAGGAACAAGTTCTTTACCATAACGGTAGTGGAACACTGGAACAGGTTGCCCAGGGAGGTGGTTGGGGGCCCCATCCTTGGAGATATTCAAGATGAGGCTTAACAGGGCTCTGGGCAACCTGGTCTAGTCAAGGATGTCCTTGCCTACTGCAGAGGGTGTTGGAACAGATGACTTTTAGCCGTCTCTTCTAATACAGACTGTTCTATGATTCTATGACTCTAAATGTCAAACAGCCTTCTGGTAGAGACAGACTTCTGTTTGGTCTTTTCCCATGTAACATAAGCTCCTCACTGGGGTCATGCAATTATCACGTATTTCAGAAAACACAGGGAAGTAGGCACTGAAGTTCCCCTATGGGAAGGCCAAGGAGGCCTAACCTGTTTTTTTGATTTGCCATACTCTTCAGTGAGGAACATATTGGTTGATTATCTTAAGACCATTTTTATCTCAGGCTAAGTTAAAGAAAAGTACAAATAAAAGAAACTATTCCAAACATCTAAAATAGCTGACACAGTTACAAAAATTTTAAAAAAAGGCAAAAAGAGGAATTTGTCATTTAATGTACTTTCACTATGATAAGAAAAATCCCTTTATCTAGCATGTGTGACACAGACTTCTCAGCATTCATAGATTTTTATTTTTCACCCCATACTTTGTACCCCAGGTTTTATCCTTGAAAGAAAATTATGTCTTGGTGACATGGACTTGGTTTTAGATTAATTTCTATGTCTGAAATAGTGGACCAGAGATATTTAGTCTACTTTTCTAAAATTAGTTAACTTCTATTTGATTCCACTAATAATCTGACCACCTACCTGAGTCAAAATAAGCTTCCTTAGGAATGTGAATTACTTCTTAAACCAGATCAGTTCTTATACCTTATAGACAAATTGCCCATTCCTTGGCTCACTGAAGTTATAAATTTCCTCTTTCCTTTTTGATGACTTAAGATGACTCTACATTATGCAAGTTCCAGTAGAACTCAGACCCTTGGCTGGTAGCAGCAGTACAATAGTTTCTTCCTCCTCCTTTCCTGACATTACATGTGACATCATACCTATGGTGACGCCAAGAGAAACTTTTATTCTGGATTGGGTAGAAAGATACTTTTCTAGACCATTTTCTGCTTCAAATTATTCACCTGGGATTAAGTTATTAAATCTGATAGAAAGGAGATAGCAGTTTCTGTCTGGGAGGGAGTGAAAAAAGGGTGGAATAATTCCTTACGGCCACAGGGACTACACCCACTGCACAAATGCTCTTGTGTGAGATACCTTCTCCGTGGAATCTTGCAAATCCACAGTGATGAACTTAGTGGAAACAAATATCTAAATGGGATAAATGGTTCATGACTGGTTCTTCACAGAGACACTAACTTAAGTGTAATTAGCCTTTCTCACATGACAGGAGGCCTGGGAATATCAAACCACAGCCCAAACATCCCTCTTAGGAGGATATTATAACACATAGCCATTTTACTCAAATCCCTACTAAGCTCTTGCAGTTTGCCAGTAAGGATCTCCTCTTTCCTTATCACTCTTAAGCACTGAGGCAAGCTAGTTTGCAATAAGAAGAGTAATGGCTGCAGCACAAATAACCTCTTTGAGAAATAGTGCTGTAAGGGGTTATCGGTTTGGAGCAGAGAAACTGTGCCCTGGGCCTCTGGATATATCCACTACTGCATCCAGTACTGCATTGATTCACAAAGCTGAATATACAGTTTGTAGTGTAGAACAGTAACCAAGGTGTCATGGGTAATCTAAACAACTGAACTAGTCACAGTCATCCTCTAGTAATTACGGCTATGGATGAACTGCTTTTGATTCAACAGTTTATTAATATGTCCAGAGTAAAACACCCACTACACAGAGACTAACGTCAGGGTAATTCAGAATAAGATGATTTACAAGATCAAGCACTTTACCCGTTATCACCAAATATATCAATTTTATAACGATAAGCATGACTTACGGCAGGGTGTTGTATACATCTTTAAATTATGGAGTTACCACTCACATTATATATACATCTGCATCTTTAAAGGTTTATGCACTTAAATGTATAGAAAATGTAGAATCCTTTATAAATCATACATCTAGAAATCACAAAAATTCATAAATAATTTCAATTGAGAACATCTTAATATGAAAAAAAAAACAAAAAATAAGAATAAATCACATCATTAGTTCCAAATTCCCATTTTAAGTCTTAGGTTTTTTTCTGATCACTACTAACTAGACAGAGATAAATAGAAAAAGATAAAAATAACAAGACGAGGAAAGAATGACAATAGATCAGCTCTAATGAATTTATAGAAATTAATATGAGAGACGTGAACTTTCTACAGTGCTTTGTGTATTAACACATGTTCTTTGGGGACTGTAATGTGAGACTTCTAAAATACATGCTGCTGCTTCATATTCATTGCTTTTATAATAATAAACAGTGATAAATGAGTGTAAATGTCTATTGCAGACGTGGATGAGAAGTAAATATAATGAACACACCAAGGAGGTATATTTTAAAGCCAATATGTCATTGTAGTATGCACAAAGCCAATTATATAAGTAATATTCACATCACTCATGCTCTGTTTTGCAGATCAGCACACATATTAAAGTTCCAGTAACGAGAACTTTGCTGATCACTACTCAGGGAGGAAATTTCAAACAACGCTTTTTGAAAAAACAAGACTGATCAACATAATTTTATGACTTTATTTCCTGTTATGAAAACTGATAGACTTTATGAAATTATGGAGAATACAGTACAAAAAAAAAGCACAGTTCTTAGAAATACATTAATTCCTTGCTTGGGAGACCATCTGTAGCAGGATATCAATCTCCAAATTAGGTCTCAGCTTAACTCTGAAGAGGTTAATACAGGCATTCAGTATTAAACGGAGTCAGGGTTTGACTAGCTATAGTGATCATGGTTTACACTTATCTGTTTTCTGTAGCTCTGAAGCCATCTAGGAAAGCTAATGAAGACTGGCAGTAGCTGCAGATTAGCCCACAACCCAGTTGACCACGGCCCAGCGAGGTCCCCTCTTGTCTCACCTTCCTTGTCTTCTGCCCATCACCAAGAACTGCTTTTTTGACACAGTATGGACAGTAGCCACTTTATCAAACATAACATAATAATTCAATGAAACTAACATAACTTCTGAATTGTGTAGGAATTTAAAAAAAAATCATGTGCACAGTATGTATTTGAAATGACTTACAGAGTTTGTGCACTCTCCAGTTGCATTAATTCTGGTATTGATGTGACTCTCTGCAACCTCATTCCTTATGTTAGCCTTCAAGAAAACTCAGCGAGTAGTTTTCTTCAAGGTTAGTGTGTTAAAATGCCTCAGGAAAAGGGCTGAGGAGTTGAAAGAGGTGGCAGGACTCACACAAGAAGGGTAGGAGGAAGCATGGCAGGTAACCTGAATTTGAGCTTAGGCTGCAGGGTTGCTCCAGGGTTCAGTGTCACATTTCTGCAGAGGAGAGGACACAGGTAGGACAAAAAAGCATTTATCTTTTCTATGGCTGCATTGAAAATGAACTTAAGACCTAGATGGCTGAAGAGACTTAGATGGTAAATAAATAGATATGTATCATGGCTGCCAATATTTTCTAGGGTTTCCTCTCACCCTTGCAACACACAAACATGCTTTCCAGTGTCCATCTGTCAGATCTTGTCTTTAGCAGCTAGAATAGATAAATATGCAATTATCTCAAAACTATTCCTTGGCACATAACCTTAGTACATCAGTGGAAGTCACAAAAAGAATGGGTATAAGGGATGCTGGATGCCAGTGGCAGAGACAGACAGGTTACTGTAATAGAAAACTCAGTGTGCCCTGACACAGTGTGACCCACACTGAAGGGCATATAGCCTCACAAAATGGAACACCAGGGCATGACGATTCTCACATTTTACGATAAGATAAAGAAAATACAAGGTGCCTGTAGCTTCTTGCAGCATCCCTGTATCAATGCATGTCAAGAGAAAGCTTACTCTATCAGTGTATGTCATGGTTCACTCACCGTGTGTTGAACAGAATGTGGAAAATCCACATGCTACCTAAATTTCTCCCAATAAAGCATCTGAGGAGATTTTTTTCTCTGTTTAGATATTTTTCACTAAATCTTTATGAACATCAACATTTAATACTTTTTTCAAATTTCTCTAGAGTTGGCTAATGAGTTCTGCTGTTCCTGAAATGGAAGATATCCTCACTGACAAATTATAAAATCACACAAACCTTACATCCGAAAAATACTATCAAAACTCAACATTCATGTTGTGTTATACTGTCATATGTATTCCACATTACTCTTACACATTTGTACCCTATAATGAAGTTTGTGGTTCCCATTCTTTAATTCCATGAGGGAAGAGAAACACAAGATTCTTTTCTTCTCTGGAAAGGTAAAAAAACCCAACAAAGAAAACAAACCTATCTGCACTAAACCTGCTTATCATAAACAGAAATTAACTGGGATAACAGAAAGGAAAGGACTCTATTAAGTGTCACATTTAAGTGAAAACTGGTCAGAGAAACATAGAACCATAGAATGGTCTAGGTTGGAAGAGACCTCAAAGATCATCCAGTTCCAAGCCCCTTGCCATAGGCAGGGACACCTCCCACTAGAACAGGATGCTCAAGGCCTCATCCAGCCTGGCCTTCAACACCTCCAGGGAGGGAACTGCCACAACCTTCCTGGGCAACCTGTTCCAGTGTCTCACCAACCTCACTGCAAACAACTTCCTCCTAACATCCCGTTTAAGTCTCCCCTCTGCCAGTTTGAACCCATTCCCCCTCATCCTGTCATTATAAGACCTTGTGAATAGTCCCTCCCCAGCCTTCCTGTAGGCCCCCTTCAGATACTGGAAGGTTACTATAAGGTCTCCTCAAAGCCTTCTCTTCTCCAGGCTCAAAAGCCCCAACTCTCTCAGCCTGTCCTCATAGCAGAGGTGCTCCAGCCCTCTGATCATCTTTGTGGCCCTCCCCTGGACTGGCTCCAACAGTTCCATGTCTTTCTTGTGCTGGGGGCTCCAGGACTGCACACAGTACTCCAGGTGGGGTCTGACGAGAGCAGAGTAAAGGGGGAGAATCCCCTGCCTTGCCCTGCTGGTAATGCTTCTCTTAATGCAGCCCAGGACATGGTTGGCTGTCTGGGCCACATGCACACACTGTCAGCTCATGTTGAGCTTTTTGTCAGTCCAGACCTCCAGGTCCTTTTTCTCAGGGCTGCTCTCCAGCCACTCACCACCCAGCCTGTATTTGTGCTTGGGATTGCAGCGACCCAGGTGCAGGACCTTACACTTGGCCTTGTTCAATTTCATGAGGTTGGCCTGGGCACACCTCTCCAGCCTGTCCAGGTCCCTCTGGATGCCATCCCTCTCCTCCAGCAAGTCAACTGTGCCACACAGCTTGGTGTCATCTGCAAACTTGCAGAGGGTGCACTCGATTCCTCTGTCCATGTCGCTGACAAAGATGTTAAACAGCACTGGTCCCAGCACTGATCTCTGAGGGATGCCACTTTTCCCTGGTCTCCAGGTGGACATTGTGCCCTTGATCACCACTCTCTGCATGCTACCATCCAGCCAATTCCTTATACAATGAGTTGTCCACCCCTTAAGTCCATGTTTTTTCCAGTTTGGTGACCAGGATGTCATGTGGGACAGAGTCAAACACCTTACTGAGGTTCAGGTAGATGACCTCAGTTGCCCTTCCCTTGTCCACCGCTTCTGTGACTTCATCATAGAAAGCCACCAAATTTGTCAGGCATTATCTGCCCTTGGTGAAGCCATGCTGGTTACCATCAGACACCTCTGGATAGGTGGGCCCAGGCCAAACTCATGAAATTCCACAAGGCCAACTGTAAATTCCTGCACCTGTGTCGGCGCAATCCGAAGCACAAATCCAGGCTGGGTGGTGAATGGCTGGAGAGCAGCTCTGAGGAAAAGGACCTGGGGGTCTGGGTGGATGAAAAGCTCGACATGAGCTGACAGTGCACATGCACAGCTCAGACTGTGTCCTGGGCTGCATTAAGAGAAGCATTACCAGCAGGGCAAGGCAGGGGATTCTGCCCCTTTACTCTGCTCTCGTCAGACCCCACCTGGAGCACTGTGTGCAGTTCTGGAGGCCCCAACATAAGAAGGACATGGAACTGTTGGAGCCAGTCCAGGGGAGGGCCACGAGCACCTCTGCTATGAGGAGAGGATGAGAGAGTTGGGGCTTTTCATCTTGGAGAAGAGAAGACTTTGAGGAGACCTTATAGCAGCCTTCCAGTATCTGAAAGGGGCCTACAGGAAGGCCTGCAGAGGGACGATCTACAAGGTCTTTTCTAATGACAGGATGTGTTTAAACTGGCAGAGGGGAGATTTAAATCGGATGTTAGGAGGAAGTTCTTTACAATGAAGGTGCCGAGATATGGCACAGGTTACCCAGGGAGGTTGTGGCTGCTCCCTCGCTGGAGGTGTTCAAGGTGTTCAGGTTGGATGAGGACTTGAGTGACTTGTTCTAGTGGGAGGAGTCCCTGCCTATGGCGGTTGTTGGAAATGGATGATCTTTGAGGTCCCTTCCAATCGAAACTATTCTATGATTCTATGATTCTTTTCAGTTGTCAGCATCCACAAGACAAGGAGCAATGGCTGCAAATCAGAAAATAGAAGATTTAACTTCAACAGGAGGAGAAACAACTCTACAGTGAGGGTGGCAGAGCACTGGAACAAGGTGCCCAAGAGACTGTAGGGTCTCCTTCTCTGGAGACTTTCAAAACCTGCCTGGATGAATTCCTAGATGATCCTGACTTGGCAGAGAGGTTGGACTTGATGATCTGTGGACATCCCTTCCAACCTCTAATATTCTGTGATTCTGTGATTCTGTGATGCCAGAAAAACATGAGGATTTCTATGGGACACCGTGTTATTGATATTGTTTGTACTGCACAGTAATGAATATAGATTCAGAGTTCAATGGTTTAACACTTTCTAGTAGAATACAACACAACCTGATGTGGAAAAAGTTGAAAGCCTGAGTTTTTTGATGTGACACGGTGTGGTAGTTACAGGTTAATGCTCTATCCCGGTTTTAAATTATATACGAGAAATAGGAACTCTCTGGACATATTTAAATAAAAGATAAACAAAGAATTGTATTGAATAGAGAAGAGCAACAATAGATAAGTCTGTATCATTCCATTTGTTTGCTGGTTTAGGGTAAAGCATGGTGCACAGACTGTTTTCTCTTTTTCGCTTCTCTCTGCATTTCTGCTTTGCATAGACACTTATCTCTGCTCTGACATTCTTGCTGGCACAAACTCTCTGGGAGATAACAGGGGAGGGAAAGAATGGGGGAGGAGGAAGGATGCTGCTGGAAGTCCCTCTGGGTTTGTCCAGAGGGGTGTTTGGGGTCTTTAAGAAGGTCTTTGTGTTGTCTCTGCTTTGTAAATAACTGAAAATACATGTAAATATATTTTGTACATATTCATTGTATTTTACACTTTCAGATTTTAGCTTGCTCTAAGTAGAAAACTTCATTTTGTACCAAACCTCATGAGCTAGTCTGGTGATTTTATTTTAGGAGGTAATTTTAACCCTACCACACAGAATTTTGATTTTCTATGTAGAGATAATATTTCACCATCAGTATTAAAAGTTCATAGTATATTTTTTTTTTAAAAAACACCAAAACACACACACAAAAAAACTATTAAAAAACCCCCAAAACCCAACCAACAATAGAAAAAGAATAATTGATTCCAAGTTCTATAAGGCAAACTCCATCCTTGTCTTTCTTACTTTAAAGTTGAGTCATTCTGAACAAATTAAGTCTGAGGAGTATGGGTGTCTCCAGATCTTTAACTGACATGCCCTCAAGGAAATATGCCTCATCATTCCTCACTAGACAAAATCTTTGAGAGTTTTCAAGGACAGCTCTAAAAAGAGCTTGTTGCAATATTCTAGCCTAAAGGCACAGAGCACTATGGGTAGGTTTTTGTCCATTGTCATCTTTGAATATTTCAGGAATTTAAATGGCTATATAAATGTGATGTCTCAACTATTTCACTATGAGGCATTACTAGTCTACACTTCAACATTATTGAGTTTTACCAGATACATAATCTAAGTGAAAGCAAGGGGAAATTGCCTGTTTTCTTAAATAGAATTTGTTGTAGGAAGAATATCTTAAGTTTCTGTAGCAATTGAAGATGTGGAAAAGAGCAAAGGAAATCAAAATCAAGAGGAAATATGGTAAAAATAATAGACAAGGAAGTCTAGTTGGTGTTGTTACAAGGCAGCTACAATTCTGAAAAAGAAGCCTTTTCTGACTGTGCTTTTATCTATACTTTCTGAAGTTGTTTTGGAGTGTTTATGCATTCCATGGCACTAGATTACAAATTTAGTGAAAGGAGTTTACAGAAAGTTAATAATTAATTTACATGATCATATGAATCTTCATTGTTTGATTACAATACAAACTTTTTGTTTTTCTAACTTTCTTTACATTTCTTTAAATAATTTAGATCTTTGGGTGTTCATATGTGGAAGTGTTCATTCTGGGGAATGTAATGTCTAACAACTAAACACTCTTGAAATTACTTTTCTTTAAACTTTTATGAGATTCAGGAAGATAAACATAGCGGCAAACAAATAAAAACCCTCTCTTCCCAGGTCCAGGTAAATATGCTGGAATTAAAGAAGTCTAAATGGAATACAAATGGACAGCAAAACCAAGGTAATTTCAAACTATTATTTGCTATTTTCTTAGAACCAAAGTATTAATTAAGAGTAGTATAGGAATTAATGAGATGTTACAAAATAGAAAATGAAAAACAAACACAAAAATATCTTTGTCAAAGTATTTTAAATGAGCTTTTAGATAATTTCAAACATTTTTAGCTTTTTTTTTTTTTTTTGGTAGATCTTTACTGACACCAGTCCTTTCTAATAAATTTAAAATAATCCTGAATGTTCCACTTAGACATTATGCTACATATAGAAATTATGCATTTATAGAATTGCATTTAGCTGTTCTCTTTTTTTAGCATAGCAGCCTACTCAGATAGAAGTGATGCAAACACCTGTACATCATCTGATTATCATCAGATTGTGTTTAGTGGTCATATCTACAGAATCTCGAAGCAATACACTTGTTAACTTGACTCTTGACATGCTCAGCTTAAGAAACAGGTTCATAAAAGAATATGAACAACTAAACAAAACAAAAATAAAAGGACAACCAAACCCATCAATAATAGAATTTATACGCATACTAAAAGGAATTAGAAAGTTCCCTGGCCACCTTTCCACAAGGAAAACATAACTCAGGAAAGTTATAACATAATTTCTTTTCCTATTTCTTTATCTTACAGTGCATTGACAGTTAACACTGATTTAGCATACCACTGTGAATACATTCAGCCATTTACGCTACATTCAAAAACCTCTCTTGTTCCATCACACATCGTAAAGTAGTAATTACAAGTAAAGAAGGCATGCAGGAGAATAATAAATTTAGCATCTGAGGATTTTTTCTTTTTTCTCCCTGAATAGTTTGCAAATTCAGAGGATATAGAGATACTGTGAAGAATCAATGTAATACAGTCTTTAATTGTGAACTCTATCTGATAGTGGAAACAACCAATTCCGTAAGATGCTGGTTGCAAGAGATTCATTAGAGGGTTCTACAGTTTTAAGAAGTTTGGCTAAGCATCTGTGTTGGTTTGAGCTAATTGGAGAATTTGAGTGAGAAATTAGACTATTGCCTGAGAGAGAGTTAAACATACAGTGTCACTTCACCGAGTTTCACTGAGACATATTAAAAAAAATTGTTTTGGGAAAGTTCCCAAAATATCAGATAAGCCAGTCTGCTTGCAGAGGGCCAGTCTGCTCTGGGTCCTTGCTGGCTTTGGCAGCTTTCTTTCCTTTGTCTTTCTGCCTTTGAACTAATTCAGAGTTAAATCACTAAAACGACTAATTTCTTCTCCTATCATTAATTTCCCTGATCTTCAGCTTATCTGCAGCATCATCAAGTGGTGAGATAAAGCTGGGGGAAGGGGGGAAAGGTGGTAGGGGAGTTTGGTTGTACTCTCTTGGGGATTTTGGTCTCCGGGAGGGGTGTGGTGTGTATTACCCTTTTTTACTGTATATTTCTGTAAATATCTGTTATACCTTGTAAATATTTGCTTGTATATTTGCATTGCTGTAAATATAAAGTTTCATTTATTAACTTCCAGTGTGTTTTTCTGAGTTTTAGCCAGGGTTTAAAAAGGTGGGGGGGCAGGTCACTGCAAACCCACTACAGCATCAAATACTTCACTAAAGGCAGCTGAATACTGAGATTTCTGCAGTGCTCAGAATATCCCCTGATACAAATGAAACGTGGCATTGTATTGAAATTTTTATTAATGATTGTTAAGTCCGGCCAAGACTTAAAATAGATGCTATGGGTTTTGTAAATACTAAAAACTGTAGTGGTAAAAATAATTGTCAGAAAGTGACAAACCTGCTACTTGCCTTTTCTTGTGGTTTTTATATTTTCCTTCCACAACTAGCTGCAGATTTTTCCTCACCTGCTCTATTTTTGTGTGACAGCTTTGCTTAGAGCCTTTTTGGCCTCAAGTTGCACCAGGAGATGTTTAGATTGGTATTAGAAGAAACTATACTGAAAGGGCTATCAAACACTGAAATAGGCTCCCCAGGGAGGTGGTTGTATTACCAGCTGTGGCCATTTGAGATAGACTTCTAGCTCAGACATAGAAAAAATCTTAGAAGTGGAAGCTCTGAGTGGAGAGCATTCTAGGATTAGACCATATAATAGCAACAATGGGTAAGTTAATATAATTTCATTGGAGCATCAAGAGACTTATGTCTGGAAGCACAGCTTGTACCTTCCCTTTTGCTGCTTCTGCTGCAACTGCTGTTATCTTTCTCCTGCTGCTGTTTTGGCTGCTGCTAGTTTTGCCACTTCACCACTGCTTGACTCCTTCCCCATCTTCCTTAAGGTTATTATATTTTCTGTAGTAGTTTATTCTCCTCATGTTGTTATATTTAGTTTAAACTATAAGAAATACAATTTCATTTTCCCTGACTTTCAATAAAAATCCGTGTTGTAGTGAGTTTACCAGGGGAGTGATCTGCTTTAACTCAGTACACCAGCCTTGGAGGTGTTTGACAGACACATAGATCTGTTTTCAAAGGACATGCTTTAGAACCAGATTTGGTAGGGTTAGCTAATGGTTAGATGATTCTATGTAATTAAAAATAATCGATTGAACTTGAGTAATTAGGGTTCAAACAGCATTATAACAAATATTTCTGAAATTAAACTGCAGTTTGATTTTGATTTCAAACTGGATTAAGGAATGGCACTGTTTTTATAAATGTGATTTTATTAATTAAGGTCATTCAGAATTTGCTAAAAGAAACCCTGTATCACAGGTGGCAAAAAGTCATTGCAGTTCCTTATCATAATGAGTTTAAATTCCTAGGAGCAATTTCCATTAATTTTAAGATCACTGTTGAACATTCTATTTCTAAAAATTTCTTTAGATATGTCCTGTTTCTGATTTTTCAGATGTTTCCAGCACGAAATTAATTTCACTGAATGAAGGATGGACATTTTAAATGATTTTTTTAAAAGGACTAGAGAAAGTTTCTGCTGAATTGGACACATAATTAAAGGAGTTTTTCTGACTGTAGTCAGAAAATAAGTAGTAACAACCAGGGAAATTCAATTGTAGACCTATCACAATTACTTGGATTCCTCTAGGATGGTTATTCATTGGTATCTGACTATTTAAAAGTATATGAAGCTCTGCAGTGTGTCTTTAAAAAATATTTAATCTAGCAGTGGAACTATCCAAAACAATAAAATACTTAGCAAAACATTCAAGAATAAAACTAAATAATTTTTCTTTTGAGAGTGTTTTATCAAAAACTATATTTTTCATTAAAGACATAAACAGTTGCAAACATTTTGACAAAATATTACTTTTTTTCATGAGCGGATGATTATACTAAGTTCTTGTACAACTGTCACAGAGATTTCAAGTGCTTCACAAAAACTGTTATTTTTGCTTCACATAAAAGTAAAAAGTAGCTAGAATTTTTAAAAAGCAGAAGGTTTGGAGGTGTCAGAACTTTTTTTTCTTTGAGGAATACTGCCATGATAAGCAACAGGTAAATTACATAACCATAAATTTCTACTTATGAAAGACATCTTCACCAACACACAGCTGGTAAATTGTTGCTGATGTTGATTCTGCCGCTCAGACAATAAAACCAAAAATTAAAGTGAAATGTTTCCATAAGCATCACAACTCCGATTTGTTGTAATCACTCTTACAATTTTTACAATTTTTCGGTACAATATATCTTAGTTTATACACATCTCCCATTTATGAAGTATTTAATCCACCGTTATCTGAATAAATTAATTTTTTTTTTTTATGTAGAACTATTGAACTAAACCTCCAGTCTGATGACTGGAATTTACAATGATCTTGTTCTATCCCTCTCAGTCCTACATTTCTGTAATTAGAGTCTTCCCAGTTTAAAATCAAATAATATGCATATAGATGAAATAAAACAGGCTGGCCTAAATCCATCAGAACAAAACCAGGAAAAGTGACAAATAACGCTAAAGTGTAAAGAGAATGTTGTTAGATGAAATTATATTGAAATAATAGTATTTAGTGATAGTATTTGTCACTTATTGATACCAAACGATCATATATTTTAAGACTGAAAATCAGAAAAACGGCCTTTAGCTACCTTATGTTTTTCAGCCATCCTACAATCTCAGGCAGTGCACAAACATGACCATCTTTTAATTGTCATTCAGCTAATATAATTCAGTTTGATGTCCAATATTCAGCCAGGGAAAAAAAAAAAAAAAAGCCAGAAACATGAGAAAAACAAAACAAAAAAACACACAAAAAAAAAGCAGCTACAAAAACCCTAAAACTCTCCCCAAGAAAACAGCATGAGAGCAAAACAAAAGAGTGCCCTACACACTATTTCTCTCTTTCATCGTCAGTATAAAGTTATGACACAAATGCTTCGAAAGTCTTTAATCTCTGCATAAATAGCTGCCTAAATATTTTTTTTTTTTTCAGATTGATCTCTAAATACCTCATCTGTAACTTCAGGAATCCTTTGATGTTTGCCAACCTACGTGTTGTCTACATTCCAGGACTTAACTTCCATTTCTTGGACTTCCTTTGAACACCTAGGTCAAGGTGATCTTAACAACAAAATGGTTTGAAGTGGAATCCTCAGAGCTGTGAAACCTTAATAACACAGTCTTCCTTACTTGCACTGTTCATTATCAGCTCTGCCAAAATAGTCAAGCACACTTAAAATATTTGCTACTAAGATAGAAGCAAAGCAATCAGATCATTACTCCTTTGCTACTCTCTCCTTAACACTACTCAAAATGCTGCAAAAAAACCCATAGGCTTCCAGAGTGTATTATAATTCATACTAAAATTATAAAGAGGCAGCATAACATGTTTCCCTATATTTTTGCTCTAAACTCAGACAGAACAAATTCAGCCCTCTGGTGCAAGTCATCCACAGGGAAGGGTTTCATCCTCAGCATGAACTATCTCCACTCCAATTTTTCCAGCTTTTTAAGTTAGAAGCTATGAAAGCAGTCCTGCCATTAACTGGCATTAATTGTAAAACAGGGTTTGAGAAGTAGGCTTGTAATTTTTTGCAAGTTCTGAAAAACTGATAAGGAGAGAACATTTTGGTATCACCTATAAAGCCATCATAAGAATTTTTACTTGCTTTACATATGAAATTTACTTGGTAGGGTTGTTTACAATGTAGTAACAGCCCCAGGTACATTTGGAGTTTTCCAAGACACAAGTATTTACCTCGGAGACGTAGTACCTCTCCTGAAACACAGATTTTAATAAACCTAACAATTTCAGGGAAAAAAAAAAATCCAAAACCCAAAACCAACGAGACAAAAACTTTTTTTTTTTTTTCAGGGTAAGAAGGACAGGCTGACTAAGTTTAACACATACAGAATTCCTTTCAGCCATGGGAATGGAAAGAATGACTAGAAAATCCTATTACCTAGCAGTGTCCCATTAACTTAGTAGAATAAAACCAAGTTCTCCCTTGCTCTTTTAATACTCTTTCCTGGAGGATAAATTTAAGTATTTCACTTTTTCAGCTACAGAATTAACATGCTTGACAAAGGATGATTAGGGCCAGCTTTTAGGAACTGTGGTATTTATGCAAGTTCCCAGTGTTTCTAGAATCATACTTATCACTCCTGGAGATACATATTGCCAAGAAATCATCTGAAAGAGCCTGCCTGAGTACAATTAAAGTTTTAAACCAACCTAATTATTTGAGCAGTTGCAGAGAGTTAAAATAATATTTGAAGAAATTACTGTTTCACAAGCATGCAACATTAAACACAGTGCTCTTGAAACACTCTTTCTTTAAGAAAGCCTCCTATTCAGTGATTAACTAGCTTGGGAAACTGCTGCTCAGAGAGGTTGTGGAGTCTCCTTCTCTGGAGACTTTCAAAACTTGCCTGTGTGAACTACCTAAGGTCATCCTGCTTTGGCAGACGGGTTGGACTAGATGATCTCTGGAGGTCTCTTCCAACCTCTAAAGTTCTGAGATTCTGTGAGATATGTCATAGTTTCAAGAATGATCACTCTGTAATGATTCCATATCCTAACACTCTGTAAATGTTTTAATTACCTTAAATAAAAAATTAAAGAAAAAAAAAAAAGCAGTGAATTTTACACCTATTGGACTGAACCAGTGACTTGCAAGCACAGTAGGTTAGGTATGTTTGCATATGAACTGCTTCTCTTTTGGAAAACCACAGAGGAAGACCTTGTAGCTTCATTTCAACATCTGAAGGGGACCTAAAGGAATCACAGAATCACAGAACCTTAGAGATTGGAAAGGACCTCCAGTGATCATCAAGTCTAACACCCCTGCCAAGACAGGATCACCTAGGGTAGTCTGCACAGGAATGCATCCAGGTGGGTTTTGAAAATCTCCAGAGAAGAAGACCAAAATCTCTCTGGACAGCCTGTTCCAGTGCTCTGTCACCCTCACTGTGAAAAAGTTTCTCCTCATGGCATTACCAGCAGGGCAAGGCAGGGGATTCTCCCCCTTTACTCTGCTCTTGTCAGACCCCACCTGGAGTACTGTGTGCAATTCTGGAGCCCCCAGCACAAGAAGGACATGGAACTGTTGGAGAGAGTCCAGAGGAGGGCCACGAAGATGATGAGAGGGCTGGAGCACCTCTGCTATGAGGACAGGCTGAGAGAGTTGGGGCTTTTCAGCCTGGAGAAGAGAAGGCTTTGGGGAGACCTTATAGCAGTCTACCAGTATCTGAGGGGGGCCTACAGGAGGGCTGGGGAGGGGCTGTTCACAAGGTCTTGTAATGACAGGATGAGGGGGAATGGGTTCAAATTGGCGGAGGGGAGATTTGAACAGGATGTTAGGAAGAAATTCTTCACAGTGAGGCTGGTTAGGCACTGGAACAGGTTGCCCAGGGAGACTGTGTCTGCTCCCTCCTGGATGTGTTCAAGGCCAGGCTCGATGAGGTCTTGAGCGTCCTGATCTAGTGGGAGGTGTCCCTGCCTATGGCGGGGGGTTGGAACTGGATGATCTTTGAGGTCTCTTCCAACCTAGACCATTCTATGATTCTATGATTCTATGATTCTATGTTGAAGTAAAACCTTTCTTCCAGATTGCAGTTGTTGCTCCTTGTCTTATTGCTACTGACAAGCAAAAAAAGATTGGCCCCATCCAGTTGATGCCCACCCCTCAGATATTTATACATGTTGGTGAGATTTCCTCTCAGTCTTCTCCGAACTAAAGGGTCCCAGGTTTCTCAGTCTTAGTCCCATTCAGTGAGTTCTACAGGCTCTGGAAGTAACTTGTCAAAAAAAAGCTACTGTGAATGTTTTCATTTGAGAGGAATTCAGGAAGGAAGTAAAGGGAGAGGTTCCAAACTGACCAACAGGCAGTTTGGAAGGAGATGAGCAGATCCGAAAACGAAAACATATTCCTGTTGGCAGCAGGGGTTGAAATGTTTTTTACAGAAGAAAATTCCACAAAAAAATATTCCATAAATAAGCATACATCCACTCAGTAAACATAATGAATTTTTTTACAGGATTCTACTCTGAGGGGAGGATGACATAAATATGTTACCATTTTTTGATAAGAACCTTTCTAGTGTCTTGTTTATGTACCACTCAGCAGTAAGTGGAGTGGGAGCCCTATCATTCCTTTGTGGATTATTAATTTGATTTCTACAGATTCTCCTGTGATTCTCCACAGTCATCTACACCTGTTAAGTCACATACTATGGCACTATGCTCATTTTTGTTCTCTTCAGAGTCTTTTAAATAAGTTGTTATCTCTGAATTGGGAGCCTGACTACAGGGTACTATTTGTATGAATAACATTAAGATGCAGTGCAATATGTAGTCATATTCAGGCTGGGGGAAAAAAAAAAAAAAAAAAGAAAGAAAAAAAAAAAGTTCAACTGTGACGAACCAGGAAACAAATTATTTCCACTTAATGACAAGGGCATTTTTACCTACATATTTTCCAATAAATTTTAAAACTTATATATCTTGATCAAGGTTAGACATGATGTTAGTTACCAAGATACCAGAGAATAATTTTGCTTTTGACTAGGGGAAAAGTCAAAAGTACATTTCCAGTTAGAACTGACATAATATTAAGAGAAAATCCTAGGAGGAAGCCATGAGAAGGCATTTTAGACAGTAGAAGTTATCTGAAAAAAAATGTATAATTTGCCTAGGTATACAAATTTCACTGAAATAATTGTGATATCAAAGAGATCAGAAAGATTTAAAATAACTGAATTTGGCTCCCAGAAGCTGGATGAAAAATTCACCTTTCTTAGGGTATGAAGAGCTATTTGCATAGCAGTTATAAAGACACTGATAAACAAAAGTAGTAATGATATGGAATTTTAAATCAGCAATTTAAGAGCTAGCCTAGGAACAATCTGCTTTGTTAATGTCCTGTTTCAAGACACTAGAATGTCCAGGACCATGGAAAAAAGTTGATGCCATGGCAATAAAAGCTAAGCTTCATCTGGATTAACCAGATAATTACTAATCTATCAATTGTGTTGAAAAACAACAGCTAGGACTCAATTAACAAAGGACAGGGATGTGTTAACCGACATAAATTATACAAGAGCGCTGATGGTGTACTTAATATTTAAAGAAAGACAATTAATCCAAATCAGCACGGATTTATGGAGAGTAGATCTTAACTGAGATCTGATATATCCAGGAAGGAACTTCCTTCTTTTCTGCAGTTATAAATTTGGCTGATAAAAACAACTGAGCTGATACAGTATGCTTATATTTTTAAAAGTAATTTCTTTGGATGCTACAACTTTTCAAATTAAATTGTTCCCATTTCTCATTCAAAATGTATACTATGTTGAACACTGAAATCAATCAAACACTCATTAATTGGTAATGTGATTAAAAAGAATTCTGTCACTAGGATGGTTGTCACAGATACCTAGTTGTGCCTAATACTCCTTTCACAAAATCTAAAAACTACCTTAAAATACCTCTAGTCCTAATGAATAAGACTTGTATGACAGATTTAAACCACTAATCCTGATTACCTAATGATTTTAAAAATGCAACACAAATCACCATGTAGTTTGTTTTCAATGTCACCAAAGGTAAAATCTTACTGCTGATTACCAAAAATATGGCCCACATTTCTAGGATAAAAGACTCTGAGTAACTTAGAAATTAAATCATTGCAAGACAATGGCACATGTAAAATAGTTAATAATTGAGCACATGTCAGTTGTCTTATACAACTTCTACTTAAATATTGTGTTTGTAAGTCAGAGAGGATGTCAAGAAGCTGGGGAGGGTTCAGAGAGGTGCTATTATTGATTTTGAAGTATGAAAATTATGCCTTCCAGTGGAAAAAACACAAAACCTTATGGTAAAAGTATTATTAAACGTGGCTTGTCCACTGTAGCCAGTGCAGTGTTTTATTTATTAGAAGTATGATGTCACAAAATCAGAGGAGGAAAATTAAACCTGGAAATTCTTAGGCTGAAATCTGTACACATTTAATACACTAAAAGAGATTAAGCACCAAATCAATTTCACCACAACATTTTTCAGTGCCTTCATCAAAAGTATGTTTTGCTTTTAAAACTGATTGCTTTTTATGGTGTGGAAATACTTTCTACAGTCATAAAGATTTTGTAAAATCTGTAGTCTGGGTAATTGTTGTAGTTCATTTGGTGTTACTGTAAAATACTAGATCACCGTTGCTTAAATTTAGTTCTCACTGATCATTTCTTGGAAACTGTAAAAGGTGCACACCCTACAAGCACAGGACAGTTTCTCTGATAATATTCCTCAAAGTGAAATACAGATATTTAGGGGGCAAATTTTACTAATAAAGTTCTGCAACTGACTGCCTTAAGTTTTGCTAAGGCAGGAGGAGGAAATGCAAGTTTAAGAAATTCTAGGCATCAGTTAAGGGTTGTCCAAGTTAAATAAAAATTATGAACTCTCAGAATCACTATTATTCAGAAAAGACAGGTCTCCAAAAAACTTTACATGTCTGGGTTTGGGAACATACTGTATATAGCCATTCTTTTCCATTCATTCAGTGTACAGGCAGCATAAAGCTTTGTATGATATCTCTAAGGATCTTGTCCACGATAATAGTCTGTTATTTCCAAAATTTCTAACATGGAAACAAAACCCCACAGGCTCCTACTTACAGTGTTTGCATTGTCAGTTTCTTAAAGGAGACATTAAATTGGCACTTATATTAATAAATTCTTATTATAATTGTATGGAACAGCTCAAGCTCAGCTTAGAGTATGTCTCAAGAGAAAGCTACAGAAATCAGCTCAGCAGAGTGAAAATTGTTGACCTAATTTCTACTTTCATAACCTTTTAAGGGCAAATATATTTTGCCGATACCATCCCCTGAGCCACATTTATTAAAATTCTTTTTATTCATTCATATCTGCACTGCAGGATCATTTCTGGAAAGCTGTATTTTCATCTTCACAAAATAGGTAAAATTATTCATAAAACTGTCAAGTAATTACTTTGCAATTACTCATATTTATAGGACATTTTCACTTAGCCAGTTGAGATCATTGGCCTGGTGACATGAATCCATGTATACCTGCATTAAAAAAAAAAAAAGAAAGAAAGAAAGAAAGAAAGAAAGAAAGAACATGGTAATTAAATGTAGTGGAATATAGCACTTCATGTCTGCATGTTAGATGAGAATAATTCAAGGCCAGGCATGCTCTTTCTCAATTCTGAAAGTGGAATAGTTTATATTTAAAAAAAAAATAAAATTCAATCACATTTGAAAATTCTGAGGTGCACTGAAGTTATGAATGAAAAGCACTTTAACATTTATTGTACTCAGTCTAATTATTATTAATTGATCTGATCTTTTTTATTGCTTTCTGCATTGGGTAATGTAAGAAGAAACAACCTGAACATATTTAAAACCTGAACATTTGTATATGTTTGCCTTTGGGATGAAACCCTGATTCACAAAAAAAAATATTTCTGCCTTTTTTTCCACTTAAAAAACAGAGATATTTAGGACATAAATGAGAATTATTTTTAAAATTATTATTTAATCTGTGAACAAATAATATATTACCTTCAAAATAAATATTGTTTTTTCATTTAATTTACATGTCATCAAATATTGAGCAGTGTAATGGTTGGGTAACTTTGTACCTTTCTTTTGTTCCATATATGCAAATAAAAATACTTCACTCTGGATTTCATATAGGAGTATCAAATTGAAATATAAATGAATTCTAGAAAATGTAATGTTTTCTCCTGGCCCTTAATTCAGCCAAATTCTGCAAATTGTTTTCTTGGTATTTCTAAAATTGCAGCAAGTAACAAGCTTTGAATTCACAAAGATCATCCATTTCCAACCCCCCTGCCATAGGCAGGGACACCTCCCACTAGAACAATATAGGTGACTCATATAACACTTACTATTAAGATGCCTGATTACTTCAAATAACTCTCCTTTGTTGAAGTTGCTCATAGTGTTTGACCATTCATAACACAATGTTTACATGTGCAGTGTTGCTCTGTGTTTTCTTTGTTTTCTGAAGTTTATCCTAAGTAATTTGTGGGGTATTATTTCTGTACAAAAATCCAGGGTGTTACAATCCTAAACATTGAAAATTCTAGGACACGTCAGGTCATGTATCCAGGACTTCAGTTTTGAGAAGTGTGTTGTCCAAATGCCAGAGGTGCTCTTTACTTTTTTTTTTTTTTTCAAAATTATTATAATATTTTCCTTCTATAGATGTCTTCATTATCAGTCCATACATGGCCAGATCTGTTAGGTCCCAGCAACTAAACGTTCTGAAGACTTAACATGTTTTATTTAACAGACTCTGTCCACTACTCATATTTAATCTTGTCTTTGTGTAGAAAACACTTCTTCTAGCGCTAAGCACTATAATGAGTTTGGTATAAAACAAATAAGGAAGGCCACTTTATCTTTCTATAGTCAACGAGAAAGGAAAAGAACAAGAAGAAAAAAATCCCACACACACATTAAAAAAACCAAAACCAAAACCAACCAACCAAAAAACCACAACAGCAGGGAACACAGGAGCATATATGAGTGGCAGAAATGAAAAACAAATTAACAAAACCCCAAAATATTCCAAAACCCCAACCCAAAACATTTCATATGGATTGTCAAAACTCCTGAAAACCAGAGTGAACTACAAAGCTTCCCTAGAGGTAAAGCACAAAACAAATTACTGCTTTCCAGTGCCTACCACTTACATGCAACCCTTGGTAAAGCACTTCTGAAAATCCTAGTCTAAAGACTAATGGGAAGTTAACAGACAATAGGAAATTACTGTTAAAAAAAAAAAAATCAATTCTCCAAGTAATTAAAGAGAACATTCCCCAAGCCTTGCCATCTCCCACCAATCAAAACAAAAATATCTCACAAGTATTGCACGTTGCAAACTAAAAAACCTAAAAGGTAGAACATGCCAGACTATAAGCAACCTGAAATCACCCTGGCATATGTAGCCATTCTGCCTTAGCTTTAGTTAAATGATTTTCCACAGGATCCCAACCTCATTTAGGTATGGTATACTGGCAATAGACAGGATTATATGTTTCCGACAGCAGAAGTTCAATTTGCAGGTGTCCTAAGTGTAGACAGTCAGAACTGAAATCAGTGGGAGCTCTGCCCTGAATTAAAGTTCCATTAAAATGTTAAGAAAGCAGGAAAGAAAGACACTCTTCTTGGATAAGGCATAAAAACTGTCCAGCACTTAGGGAGATACTGCCTATCATTTGTGGCCAAGATTCTAAATGAACTGGGAAGGGGAAAATCACACCCCTCAACTGATTTACCATACTTCTTAATAAGGCCAAAGATGCAACTGGGTTTCTGAGATGTGGGCTCATAATGCTGTCTTATGTTGATCAATATGTCTAAATCCTTTACCACAGAACTGCTCCAAATTAGTTCATCACCCAGTCTGTATTAATACTGAGGATTTTGGCCATTGGAATGGGCTGTCCAAGGAGGTGGTAGAGTCACCATCCCTGAAAGTATTTAAAAGGAGACTAGATGAAGCACTTAGTGTCATGGTTTAGTTATTTAGAAGGCACTGGGTAACAGGCTGGACTCAATGATCTTGGTGGTCTTTTAGAACATGGTTAATTCTGTGATTCTGTGATTGCCTTGACACAGATGCAGGATCAAGAACATGGCCTTGTACGGCTCCATGGGGTTCGTGTGGATTCACTATTAAGGTCCATCACAATGACACTCCTTCCCTAAAATGTACCAATGGCACCACACAGCTTGATGTCATCTGAAAACTTACTGAGGGTGCAATTAATCACACAGTCTATCTCATAGTCTTGGGTTAACACAGCCAGCTCTCCCCCAACACAGAAGTAAGGGAAAGTAACACAAAAAAACAAAACCCAAAACCAAACAAAAAAATCCCAAACATTCCCCCACTGAAAAAAGATCAAAAAACTGAACACCTCAAACACACACACACACACAAAAGCCAATAGCAACAACAAAAAACAACCAAGCAAAACACCACCACCTCCACAATTCTGTGTTGAGACAAAGAGCTTTACTGGAAAATCAGATAATACAACGCACAATTACCTTTAGCCTATTTGCAGAAAAAGCATCGTAAAATGCAGAAGCTGCAGCAGAAGCCAGCAACCTATGCTAGTCTTTAGGACTAAACTCTGCTTTCTCTAAATTAGAACTTCAATTAAAAAAAACCCAAGTGCAACAAACTGCCCTGTCAGCATCAAGTAGTAACTCAGATACTTTAATAGCTTTGTCTATATAAAAGTACATACAAACCTGATATTTATAATCTTGCACAAACATGGTCATTCATTGACAATAATATGAAATTCAGATGTCATTGCTTCTTGGGATACATGCATTGTTTTCAACTTATATGTGCTCCAAATACAAAAGAAATCATCCAATTTTACACTGCCAATAGCAAGAATTCTACAGAAGATGAAAGTTAGACTGGTTCTTGGCAACACTTTTGCCAGGGAGATCTGTGCCACTAAAGATAGAGAGAAATCTATAGTTTTGTTCACCATAGGCAATAAAACAGACATCATATTGAACTGAAAAGGTGTATCACAGTTTTAAAGTTGTTTCCTAGTACATCCAATGCAAGGGCTGCAGGGAGTCTATTCTAAAAGCCATAACATGTTTGTTTATCTTTGCCCACTCACAGCACTAATTTCAAATAAGCTAAAAATTCCTGTAAACATATGAACATTAAAATGCATTGTTCAACTTTTGTCTACTCGATGGTCCGAGAAACATTTCAAAAAATGCTAAAAGTTCCTCCAGGCTCTGCCAGTTTTGGCCCAACAAGTTAAAAAAATATATCTTCTCAAGCTTAAAGTACACTGTCAGAGTTTTAGCACTTCTAAAAACACCTTCAACACAGTATAAGGAAGGAGGATGGGATTGTGACAAAGTGCTTTGTAAAGTTTTTGGCAAGCTTTTAATGAAGTGTGGTGAGTATACAGAGACAGTATATTTCCACTCTTTCCATCTGGTAACTGAGCCAGAAAGACTTTTGCTATGAAGTGGCCTCCCCTTTGTTCTCACATGATTTGGGTTTTGTTTGGTTTTTTTTTAAGTTTCTCCCTTTACTTTTTTTCTAGCTGCAATATGGTAATTTTCACACTCTCTTAAAATGGACAGAATGATAATAAAGGCTGATCAACTTCCCTGTGGCCTCCAGGATTGCAAAGACAAAATAGGATCAAATACTTTTTTTTCAGGCAATTACAAGTAATTTGGCTAGCTGTTCATTTCAGCTGAATGCTTAACACAATACACAGATTTTTAAAATAATGAGATTTTTAAAATAATGATTCAGATTGCGACACTGTAGACCATAACCATATACTCAATTTTATGTATCAAGGTAATAAAGACTGTGAAAAACATATTAGAATTCTAAATACTGTTTAGAATTCTCCAGTGAAGGAGAATTATCAAATAAATGAGAATATATTGCAAAGATCTACACAGAAGATACGCTATTTTTCAAACTACATTCATATCATCTGTATATAGATGTAGTTCTGTAACTTCACTGGCTTCCTCCAAATTTTTCACCAGTCCAGAAAGAAGGATAAAGCTGAGTATAACCAAACGACAAGTAAGTGACAACAATCTTGAATAAAGTTTGAGAGACTGCAACTTCACACTTTTTCACTGTAGACAATGTCAAAGATCCCACTGGCAGTACACTAAAACAATGTCACGGAGGAGAGAGGAACAAACCATTTCTTCTGCTTCAATAGATCTAGTAAATCATATATTTATTTGCACACATATACAGTCTTGCTCTGTAACCAGATAAAATGTTTTAGAGCACCCCTTGGCTTGATTTATGCATACCTTTTCTATTTTCGCTTTCTGAAATATCAACTTCAGAGTTAAATTTGGATATTTCTACAGGGACACTTCATTTAATTTCACAGGCATTATACCTTGAACTGGAATTTGTCTCAAAGTTTTGAGTTTGTATAGAAGTCAGATAGAGAAGGAAGGACTAGAAAAGGAATCTACCATCTATACAATCACCCAATCACAAATTTTAAGTACTTGGCAGAAGAAATAAACTACCAATATGTTACCTAATTTTCAACAGATGCATTTCTTATGAAGAGTTGAAGTTACTTAAGCTTTGTCAAACTGGTGAAGTTGTCTTGCAAACACACAGGCCTTAATAAAATTTAAAACATTCATTATTAAGGTTACTTTCTTACATTTCATAATTCCAGATAATGCCATTCTGGAATCTGAAAAGTTTTTATGCATTTCACAATACTTTTATAGCATTTCAAAGACCATATCTCATTAAAAAATAACACAAACAACTATTTATTTAAATACTAATCTTAGTGTAAGCACTATAAATCTGCTTACTAGGCCACCTATTAAACATCCTAAATTCAGATGACATTTGATACCACTTCCATGGACTAACCAAGGACGTACTCTGCTAATTAAAAGATCAAAAAAACATAATTCAGGTTATTCACCTTCCTGAAGGTAAGTGATTCAATCCTTAAGACATGTTTCTGAAGCAGGTGATTTAATTTTATCTAGCAATTTTAAAGTACTCCCTATGTAAGACCTTAAAAAATTTAAAACCTCTGATTTACTCTATTTTTTTTTTCAAATAGTGAATATAATTAAGTCTTCATTTGAATGGCATCTGTCAATATCACAGTATGATAACATTCAAACATTTGTTATCTGTAAATGCAGAACCTCTGCTATTTTGTCACTTAGCAACACTGTGCCCTTCTCCATCCCCAGTTACTATGCAAAATGTGTTCAGGATGAGAAATACTTAAAGAAAAAGT
The DNA here is from genome assembly GCA_013396835.1 of Psilopogon haemacephalus. Taxonomy (NCBI): domain Eukaryota; kingdom Metazoa; phylum Chordata; class Aves; order Piciformes; family Megalaimidae; genus Psilopogon; species Psilopogon haemacephalus. The sequence continues at coordinate 120,296 of VWZI01008386.1, forward strand.
GCTCCTGTGGTGAGATATTTTGACATGAGAATCTTTTCTTGTCATTCATTCCTGATTACAGACATGGTTCTGTCAGTATGGAAAGATGGCAGCACTCCACAGTGATGTCATACACTGATATTTACAAAACTGCATTGGACTTTGTCTACTCTTGGAGTTTGCCAAGATTACTCACTGTCAGCCCTGATACACACTGTTAAAGGGAATTTATAATTATGAGCATTAATTGTGTTTAAAGCTTTCTAATATCAATAGTTGATGGATTTTTTTTTTTTAATAATGGAAAAGAATCTTCATTTTATATTCCTGTTCTGAGCTGCTAAGGCATAGCTTCAACAAAAACAGAGATTTCACACTCCAAGAATAAATTTGAAAAAAACCATAAACTTCTTAAAATGAACTATTTATTGCTCTGCTTTTAGTGTTAACATCCAGACTGAAAATACTGGTGATGAAATAGATGAACTGAAATAGTAACTATGTGAGAAATTCTAATCCTGGCAAAAACAGTATTAGACAATCTAATTCAAATTACAGATGCATTCATATTAGCATAAATCAGGGAAAAAAAGATAAATAAATCCTCCTCATTAGTTCTGCTTAACACTGTGGCTCATTAATTTTCTGAAAGTAATAGAAATTACTTGTAATTGTATGAGTATAAGCTAAAATTTTATTTTACATCTTATTAAGAATTATTTATAGCTATTGAGATAACCACAACAGCATGAACTTCTGAGCTCTTGACATAATTGTCCAATAGGTATTTTAGACAGTTTCAAGATGTCATGAATTTGAAGTTCAGTTATGAAATAATTATAGGGTCTCCAAGCTACCAATGATCTCGACACAGTTAGGAAACATTTCATAGAACCAGGAAAACCCAGGCTGTAAAGCAGCTCAAGGATTACCTGGTCCAACCTTTCCTGGGGAAAAGCATAATCTACACAAGGTGTCTCAGCACTCTGTCCAGATGAACCTTAGATGTTCAGTCCTGGGGAGTCCATCACTTCACCTGGTGATTAATTCAGTGGTTGATTGATCTCACCATGACAAATTTTTCATCTTACATCTAGTTAGAACCTTCCTAAGAGATTTTGCCTTCTGTAACTGTCCTGACATGGGCATGATTATTGCCCAGAGTTGGTCCACTTCCTGGGGTTCCCCTCCCCCTTCTGTTATAAGGTCCAGAGGTGGGTTGCAGGGGGGGCACACCATGTGGCCCTGGAACCAGGAAGTTTTGGGCTGCACGCACAAGTCACGTGCCCAAAGTCAGGTAATCTGTGCTGTGTCTTAGGGTGTTGGAAACCACCCCTGGGCACAGGACTTTTGAACCAATTGGCCATTCAGTGGATGCTAAGTGCCTATTGGTCAGTTCCACGCTCCCCTAATGAGGTATTTAAGGAGGTGCAAGGCTGTTAGTTTTGCTTTCTTCTTTCTCTCCTGCCATGAGGAACTCAAGCCTCAGCACCCGTCCAGCACCAGCCACGTGCTCAGCCAGCAGCAGCAGCACAATAACAGGGTTTGGAAAGCGGCAAAGGCAAACTTCTCTCTTTTCCCCTCTTATTTGGGATAAATCCTCCTTCTCTCCTCTTTCTTGGGAAGAAACATTGTATTCAGCACGCGTTTCGTGGGCTTTTATAGGCATGGTTAGGATCACTTTATGTTAGGCTCTTTGTTCTCTAAGTTCTGACTGTTTAAACTGTTTAATTCTGTGTTTCAAGCGATTTTGTGTATTTATCCTTGCCAACCGAGCATCCAAAGAACCCGGGGGGACTATTCTGGATCCCCCCCCCNTAAGGAAGAAACTTTTTCTTACTCAGTGCACGATATAAGATATTGCTATCAAAACCTTGCTCTGAATTGGATTTTCTTCTTCTTGAGCTAACATTCCTTAGTTTATAGCATGGTTTCAGCTAGAAGAGTTAATTTTATTTCTAGTAGCTGTATTTTCAATTTAGTGTGAGGTTTACATTGACGGCACTAATATTTTAGTTGTTGCAAGTAATGTCAATTCCTTCTCAGGGGCTGAGTGGACATCAGTCAGTGAGTGGTGAAGAACTGCATCATACATCACTTCTATTTCTTGAGTTTTTTATCTCTCACTTTTTGTCAACTTCCTTTTAATTAAAAGTTATTATTACTACTATTATCATTATTACAGGTTCTTTATTTCAAATATTAAATTCTTCATATCTCAATCCATTAATTTTATGGGGTTTTTTCATCCCCATCCCACTGAGAGCAGGAAAAGCAGTGAGAGAGCAGCATGGTATCTAGTGGCTAACCAGGGTTAAATCATGACAGTCATTCAGTATATGTGGTCCTTCTAATAGAAAACTTTTAAGAAAGAGCCTCTATGAACTATTATTCTACTTTTAAATCTAAATTTTCTTGCTCCAACAAATAAATCAAAACTATCTAAACAAAATATATGGGCCATATAATATGGATTATGTTCTTCATGGGAATGGTGCTGAACAAATTCTGTTGTTATATTTATATATGTATATATGGAAGAAAAAAGGAAAATGTTCTGCAGTTTCATTCAATTAGTTTCACAAGTTATTAACTGAACAAATATCCAAAATTAATTTGCTCTCCCCCTGCACATATGAACCTGCAGTGCAGGATGGTGGTGTTCTTGTAGAACAGAGTCACCGCCAGGGCAGTGGGCTGAGATACAGATTATCAATAGTCTCCTGCTGTGAATTTCTTTTGAAATCACTGCATTTCTCTCACACCTACTGTTGGCATTCCGGTGTTTTGAAGCTGTCCAGTTGACAACTTCAGTAAAGCAAGCATTGTTGATAGCTGCAGGGGTTCCAGTGTAGACATCTATTTATCAATAATTAAAATACATGCAGTAGAATATTTGCTACTGTAGTAATCCTGGGTAGTAACCTCATATCTACATATGGCCTGTATCTGTGGCTGAACTATAGCAGTTACTTTCACCCAATGACTCCTCTTGTAGTAGTGGTTTAGCAGTTACCTGCCCCCCCACCTTTTATAAACCCCATCTAAGACTCAAAAACACTGGAAGTTAATAAATGAAGCTTTATATTTACAGCAATGCACAATATACAAGCAAATATTTACAAGGTATAACAGATATTTACAGATATATACAGTGAAAAGGTAATACAGACACCACACCCCTCCCAGAGACCCTCAGAGAGGGTAACCAAACACCCCCTACCACCTTTCCCCCCTTCCCCAGTCATATCTCACCACCAGTTGATGCTGCAGATAAACTGAAGCAGATCAGCCAAGGGGATTAGAAGTAGGAAAGTAGCTAGTAAAATTACTCTGAATTAGCTACCAAGACAAAGGGAAAGGAGACCATGCAAGAGAAGCAGCCGCTGCGCCGAACAGTCAGAAGCCGTCTGCTATCTGTTGTTTTTAGAACAGTTCTTAAAAACAACTTTTTTTTTTTCTTTCTCAGTAAAACTTGGTGAAGTGACACACTGTGTTTACCTCTCTCAGCCAATAGTCTAATTTCTCACTCAAATTCTCCAATTAGCTCAAACCAACACACCTCTCCATCAGAGAAAGAGAATCAGGTAAAGGAAAAAAGGTATGGACTGAAATGAAAACATTATTTGGTGAAACAGACAAACTGGCACCAGTCTCTGTACAAGGTATGTAAAATTATACTCAGCCCAGCAAAAGTGCAGCATTGACTGTACTCAGGAAGGCAGTCCTCAAGAGGTGGAAAACGTGTGAGGATGAGCCAAACCCAAACAAAAGCAAGAGGCTGTAACAAGTGGCTCTCCTAATCAAGACTTGCTCCTGGCTTAACACAGCCCACTCTCACAAGCCCTTCCCGCCTCCCACCCCCAGACAAGAGTGAAAGTAACACACAGAGTAAAACAAACAACCGAAAACCCAAAATGACTCTGGGTTGGGATAAAGAGTTTAATGACATAATATCCTTAGCAAAAAAGCAGAAGCAGCAGCAGAAGCCAGCAATAAAACAGTTCACCCACCCAAGCCCAGGCAGCCAAGCAGAAAAGCTCAACACCCCAAAAACAGAAACTGAAAGCAGAAAATGGAACAGGAATCCTCTGATGTTACAAGTGACCTACAAGCCCTATGATACTTTGCTCCAGCCAGAACTTTCCTTTTGAATCTGGCAGCGTATTATTGAACGCACATCAGTGCATTCAACTTAATCCATGACAATCCTGAGTATGATGCTCATGGTACAGGATCCATCTGTAAGCCAACTCCAGTCAGATACTCTGGCAGACTCAGAACTGCTGATGGCCTACAACCTATGGCTGGCCTTGGATTCTGTCCCAGCAAAGCCAGGACACCTTATTACTTAGGTTAAATGCTGCAAAAACTGTGCTTATAAACAATAAAGACTTGTAACGTTTTGAATTTTTGTAGAGTGGAATTCTCCAAGGAGCCTGTGCAAGCTTAGGGACTGATCTTAGGTGGGTTTTAAAAAGCATTTGATAGGAAAAAACCCAACTCTAATCTTGAGGGAGGAAAAAAACCCCACACAAACCAAACAACCCCTCCCCTCAAAAAAAAAAAAAAAAACCAAAACAAAAAACCACAACAAAACACCCAACCAAAAAACCCAAAACCAACCAAATAAAAACCCCACCAAACCCACAAATTCCTATTACTCAAAAAGTTCAAACCAGATGTTCCAAATGAACTATTAATGATTACATGAAACCTTTTTTTTTCTCAAAGATTTTCTTAATTTATAGCAGTGACAAGGTGACAATATACACCGTAAAGAAGCACTATATATTTCACTCTCTGATGTTTCTGCAGAACAAGACGCCTCTAGACTTAAGCAAAGTAAGAAATATTTATTAGGTATATGCAGTACCTGAATTAGAATTCATTTTTCATGTACTCACTGAAAATAAAAGACTGCTTTGTGCCATCCTCTGGAGATGCTCTGAAACATCTGTTTGTAATTGTGACTTTGAAATGGGGAGGTGGCATAATATGAAGATAACCTTTAATTTAACATTTTAAATTAAGAAATAAAGAAATAACAAAACCAAAAGTTGAGGAAGGTAGAAAAAGGAAGCAAGCATAGATCAGTCTACTCATGTCACATACACCTGACACATATATGCAGGGAGATATACTTTGTGGAGATACACACGAACTGTAGCAGTTATGAACAAACAACACCTCAGGCACCACAAATGCATTTTCATGGTGCAAATAGCAGAAAAATACCATTAGAGTGAAAATAAAGTTTTATTATCTCAACACTGTCTCTAATTCTTTGATTGTAAATTCAGCATAATGGTTTTTCTAATCTTTGCAAACAAGCAACTCAACTGAGTTACAAGATATTTCATTTTAAAAATAAACACAATAATCACCATTGTTAAAATCTTAAACTATCCAGAGTACTTCTATTCTACCAATGCTAACCTGTTGGAAAGATACATTAAATAAATGTCTTTCATTTTTAAACTTCTGAATAATGCCTGGAAGACATTAAATACCACCACTTTTTAAATAAAAGTATTGTGATTTGTTTGATTAGTTTTGTTAAGCAGAGGGCTCCCAGAAGAGATGCGTATTGCGTCTTTACCTCATATATGGAGACAAATGCCAAAAAATACATGTCAATTTTACTTTTCACCTACAATGACCAACAAAGGCCATTTCAGGGTAGACCATCTCTTGCTTCAGGGGTTACATAATTAGTCAGAACTGATTGTTCTACAGGAAATGGAAACCATTGACTATAACTAACGTAGGACAGTGAATACTCTTTTTTTTTCCGCCTTCTAAGATGAATGATAAATCAAGATACAAATTATTCCATGAAGTGAAATAAAGTTATTAATAATCCTAGGTAAGGAAAGTGATAGAAGAAACAATTCCTGAGAATTAATGTCTCTGCTGAACTCAGGTGCATATTTTGTTTACTGAACTAAAACAATAATCAATGTAATTTAACTAAATTAGTCCTATTGAGTCTTTCCATAGAATCAAAATTCAGTAGCTCCATCCTTTAAGCTGCACATAAGATGAAAACCAACATAGCTGTGGCAGATTCTGATCAAAAGCAAGGTTCTTCAAGAGTTACTTCAGCTAATTCAATCATGTTAGAGAAAATTTTATTCTTCATCAATACATAGGGCACTCAAACAGCCTGCAGAAATGTCAACTTTTGCCCCTAATGTTGGGGTCCTGAAGGAGGCACTACTGCATTTCATGAGGATAAAATTTTGTTACTGATCCATATTTGTCTTCTGGATTGTCAACATCCAGATCCCAAATAGGTTTTTGAGGCTTAGAGGCAAAGTAGCAGTGGTGTGTTTGTCTAAATTTAGAATGCAAGGGGAAAAAATGAAACGTGAACTAAAAAAACCTAAGTGAAATTAGGTTAACGTGAAAATTTGGTGAGAAAGTGAACTGGGTCTGCTTTCTCCAAATGAGCTTGTAACACATTTCAGATGACTGAACTTCTGTGGGCTTCATATACAAACTTCTGCTCTGTTAAATGTGGCATAGCCAATTCCATAAAAATTCTGAAGGCAATGATAATTTCCATTTGACAAGATCTCTCCAAAGCTTGGGATAAAACTTCACTCAGAGATTAGCATTACAAGGAATCCTTACAGCCTTTTAAGGACAGCATAATAGTCTTTATGAATTTATTCTGTAGTGAGAATTGGCTCATTCTTTTTAATGAAATTCAAGTGCCATTTGTTTCTCAAGGAAATCTTCAAAGAAAATTTGTGCACAATTTCTTTACAGAGCAGGGAGTAGTGTGAAAAAGGATACAAAAAATCTTTCAGAAGTCAGGAGAAATTAAGAGCATGGAATAAAAGATCTTCCTCTCTTTTCCTCACCAACATTTCATCTTGTCCTGAAATTTAATTGATACCAAATCAAAGTCTAATGTTGTTTTACAAAGGTTGCTTTAGTAATAATTTCCACAGAATTACCATTGTTTCACTCTGATGTGTATAAAGTAGAATTTAGGCCAGTGACAGAAAGATACTTCCTACAAATTCAAGTAGGCTTCTAAAGTTTCTAATGGGATAAGATTGTTAAAACTATATAAATATTATAAGCAACCACTTTTCCAAATGTTGTCAATTTAAAAGCTTTTACCTAACTCTGCTAATATAGAAAACTCTGGACAAATTACTTGCTCTTCAGTGCTCTTAGGGACATTAACCTAGTAGAATTTCAATTTCTAGTTCAACACAGAATTATATTAAATGAACTTTAATTAATGTTTTATGCATTTTTAAAAGACCACTTTAGACATAAAGAGGTTATAATTGCTCACATACAGTTATTTTAGTCAGCTGAAGGTTCTGTAAGTCAGTTTTAAATGTGTTGTAAGACTGTAGTTGCTAAAAAACTTTGTGGTTCAGTTTTGTTGTTTTTTTGGTGGTTTTCGTTCTTGTTGGGTTTTGTTTCTTTGTTTTTTGTTTTTAAATAAAAAGAGTATAAATTTCACAAACTGAAATATGTGTAAATGTATCTCCTATTTCAATTTAATAAAGTCAGTAGAGTTGATCATTTACCTATTATCTGGTGGATTTTTAAAATTTTGTTTCAGCATTTTTTGTTTGTTTGTAATAAAACTAAAATCCCCCTTTAAAAATATATGGATTTTAATTTCAATGTGTACATAGATAATCAACTATATTTAATTTCTTGTTGAGTCTAAATCTCCAAATCCCTTGTCAAACAAGCAGACTTACTATCTACTAGCCACACTTACTATAGTGAGTGTAATAAATCAAGTTCAAGTTTTGGCTTGTTTGTTGTTGTTAGTTAGTTACTATTCAGAAGAAAACATTGTCTAGATATTTATTACCCTATACTTGAGCTACATTCAATTAGTTTTATAATGTATGGCATGCTTCAGTATTTGACAAAAAATAAACTGTTGACAAATAAAAAAAAATCATACATTCTCTCACATCTCAAAGGATAAATGGCATTAAATACCAATTCAATTCCAGTGTAAATACATTTGATTAGCACAATAACTTAGAGGAATGACTTGTTTCACAAGATGCAGTAAATCTGCCATTTATTCAAACATTGGTAATCACTCTAGCTGAATTGCATAAAGAGCACGGAAATTAGAAGAAAGATAAACAAATGCAAATTGCTTATCACAAAGTAAATACACTATAATGAATTTGCTATCATATATAACTAGCTCCATCCCTATCAGCCTTTGTTCTTAAACCATTGAATAGATATTCATAGATGCTTAATACTGATTTCAAGTCAAAATATTTACAGAACAGACTTTTAAGCTTCTCCCATGTAACTGTAAGATAACCTGTAGCACTAAAATCAATATGAACTGCTAATTTCTTGGCTGAGAAGTTAAGATTTCCTGTTGTTGTAGTAGGCCTGAATAGGCCAAAATAGGTTATACATGTCGTGGCTTCCCCAGACATGATTTTCTGCTCTCCCCCTCTCTGCTATGGGGAGAAGCAACCACAGGAAGGAGGACAAAGAACATGGAGCCACTGAGTCTAAGGACCCTAGCTTGCCCAGGCTTGTTTTGTTCCTGTTTACATCCTGTGGTAAACAAGGTACATACACTTAGCTTGTGCCTGCCTCATGCAAGGCCTATGCTTTCCCCAAATATGGGTAAAGCAAGCCTATGGATTCACCTAATACGGTCAGGCTTGGCTAACTGCCATTCTGATTGGCTATTCTGTGTCCAAAGGCCCATTAGTCTCCAGCTGTGTTGATAAAAAGATGAGCAGGTAAACATAACATGCTTTGTCATGGTATTTGTGCTTGCTGTTTACATGCTGCTACCACTGCCTGTTGCTGCCATTGCTCTGTTTCTGGCAGTGATTCTGCCATTATCTTCTGCAGCATTATGCTGTGCTAAGCTATAAGTTAGCCCAGTTGTATAATAAAAATCTCTGATGCTTTGGGCCTGAACTGTCTGGAAATGGCCTGCTTTGAGTTTACCAGGAACAGGCTCCAGATGCCTCCATGTGATAGGTCTGCATAGCCAGCGTGACATCCATTCTGAGACTGCACATTGCAAGACATTCTGCCTACACCTGAAAGTCTCCTGCCAAGATGGGAAGTCCTGGAGGCATGCAGATTGTCCAGAGAATCCAGGACCAGGTCAGAGATAGTTTACCCCTTTCCCCAGCATCTTGTGAAGCCTGAGAAGAATAGGAAGTCTCAGCGGCCAACAAGACATTGACAGAGTTCTCTACAAGCATTTGGGTACTGTCTGAAGCTATAGCTAGCCCCACAAGTCGGGAGCTAATATTTGTGAGTAAATACTTAAAGCCTCTTGTAATTCATTAATTGCCTTCTGCCATAAGCAGAAAGGAGCTCCTTGAGTCCATTTAGTGGACAAGCGGTATAATGCAAGCAGCATAATCGGCCACAAGAACTTTCTCTTGCAGTTCAGTTGGGTTTAAATGTTTATATTTTTGCCAGTTATTTCTAAACGGTTTAGATCTAACATTATCACCTGTATAATGCTTTACATGACCATGCAAAAAAACAGTTATTAAAATTAGTAGTCAGGGTGGTGAGAGTTCTGAATACCAAAATTAATAAACATTTTTTTTAAAAAAATACCATCTTGCATCAATTAATTACCCCTCCATTACACCTGCAACCTCATGCTCAGCAGGTGCAAATCCCTCCAACAAACCCAGTGTCTTTATAGGCTCTTCCCTCGAAAGTCTGGTACAGCAACAGTAGAACAGATTAACAGGCAAGTGGGGTAGATCCTATGCAAAATGCCCAGATGCTCCCCTTGCAATAGATATCCATAACTGGGACAGTGGCAATGGGACTGTATGTCATGTGAATGGATTACCCAGTCCGAGACCGTGCTTGCTCAGACATTGACAATCCTAGAGAGGAAGATGCCAATCACAGGCATCCTGTGAGGATAACAGGATCACAGGATGGTAATGGTTGGAAGAAACCTCAGAGATCATTGAGTCCAACTCCCCCTACCAGAGCAGGACCATACAATCTAGTGCAGGTCGCACAGGATTGTATCCAGATGGGGCTTGAAAGTCTCCAGAGAAGGAAACTCTACAACCTCTCTTGAAAGCCTGTTCCAGTGCTCTGTGACCCTTACAGTAAAGAAGTTATTTGTTATGTGAAGTGGAACTTATTGTGCTGCAGTTTACATATGTGTTAGATTAAATGATAAGCAAGGATTACCAAAAGAATTCAGAAACAAGGGATTGGGCTTGAAAAGAAGTACAAAACCACCACAGCAGTATGAGAATGTCAGAGTCATCCCAGTGTCATTGTGATCTCAGCATATGGTTGGCAGAGTATCCTCACCATTGATGGCACAGGGAGCCACATACAGGTTGGATTCCAATGCTGCAGGTTACAGTGGAGGACCCACACTTCAGTTGAGCCCACACAGGGATTGTCTCACCAGGGAGTAGGCTGATATGGGTGCAGGCAAAGCCAGAGCATGCAGGCAATGGTGCAAATATGTGTGCTTGACACTTACAGGCATTAGTTACAATGACTGTTCAGAAATTTAAAGGGGATTCTTTCAATTTTATATGTGTGTAATATTGTGGTTCAATCTCTAAACACATGGCAGAGAAGGAATAACCAAGAGCCTGAAAGGGAAATACATTTCATATCAAATTATTAAGCAGAAGCCTTCAGTAGTGGACTGGATTGTTGTAAGAGAGTGAAGGTTGTTGAAATCAAGCTACTGGAACAGAAGTGGCAAATATAACTAAGTATCAGTAGTTATACAGTATGGGTGGCTCAGGTGATGAAAATCTTGACCATATATGCCACGATGAAGAGATGAGACACAACTTGATGCAAGCTAATTGTCACTTTATTACACAAAAAGCACCACTTATATAAGTTACCATAAATACATGTTGTTTAACCATTGGCTAACTCAAGTGTCCACATGACATTCTCAACAATGGGATTGGTCAAAGAGATATGGCCACACAAACCCCATGTGGACCTACACCTTAACCAAAGCCCAAGACAAAAGAAAAGATCCTAATAACGCAATCATTGCCCAGTTCCCGCTTTCAACTCCCCCAGCACCATCTGCAAGGTCATTATGACCTTTTAGGAGTTCTCTCAGTATTTTTCCCTTTATCTCTAGCAGTCTGTTCCCAAGGCTTGTGTTCCTCCAGGGCTAAGACATCACCCTCCATTAAACGCATGGTGCTTGGTGAATTACCTCTAGGCATTATTCCCACACATATAGGTATAGTCTTTTTAAAGAGATGAAAGTTCTAACAGTTAAACAAGATTCACATTAGATCAGTTGATCAATTTATGTCACTTAGGAGTACCTGCTCTTTGAAGAAAAGCTTAATGATAAGAAAACGCTCATATAAAAGTGGTCATATAAAAGTGCGTTGTAAGTGAAACTGAGGCCTTGAGCAGTCTATAGCAGAGAGCGGTTAGAACTAGATGATTGTTAAGGTCCCTTCCAACCCAAACCATTCTATGGATGTATGAAGTTACTTTGCTAACTGTAAGGATGTAATTTCCTCTGCATTTCATAATAAAAGAGTTATATGATAAGGTTTGAATGCATAATACAAACAGCACATACTCTAAAGAATATAGTTTCTTACTAAATACAGGTTATATTTATTAAAATTTCCAGAGTTATAATATAAAATCCTACAATACATTTTCTGCATGCCCCATTTTGCAAAACCTTAGCAAGATGACTTCTGTAATATGAGCCTATTGTTGCCAAATGAAGTTTAACATGTAATACTGAGCCAAGTCATCCCAGGAGCATCCCAGGTTCCTTTTATTGACAGATGCCCTGAGTACAATGGAGATGTTGGTTGAACTGAATTACATTCTGTTATTTCTTTCCACTGACTACAAACTGATACTCGTCAGTAAGAATCAAAGCAAATGTGCTTTGGGTGAGCAGTAAAATGTATGGAAGATGAGTGACTCCTGTTTTTCATGTATCTTTTTAAAAATTAGCATATTGAACTATTTTATGAATGACAAGTTTTGTATGAACAAAGTTGAAGATGAATTGAAAAATCCTCTAACTCAGGCAAACATTTTTTACCTTGTACAACTGGAATTTTGAAAATGTACACGCATTTGTAAAAGGCGGATTTTAACTACATACAACTTAGTGTGTATGTTCTTGGCTAAATAGTCACTACTGCATATGCATGTGCTAATTTGGTTGAGAAGATCAGTACAGTTGCATTTATTTTAATGTGCAAATTCTAGATTCTCATTTAACTGAACATTCATTTGTCTGGAAGACTGAATTTATGTGGTCACTAATTTATTATGGAATATGAATGCATTATGCAAGAAAAAAACACATTTCTTCTTCATCAGCCAAATTATTTTTAAATTTAGTGACAAGACTGATTACTTATGTATGACAATGTCTACAGTTTCAAATAGAATCGTAGTTGCTTACAGAGAGGTTTTAAGAATTGTTAAGATTCTATTTGGTTTTGCCATAAAAATCTAGAAATATGAAATGAAATTACACTGATAAATTTTATGTAAGCATTAAAATATTAAAGAAAAGCATTTGGATTTAAGATGGAGTTATTCCTCATCCTCAGATGAATTATTACACTGTTCCTATGCTCACAAACAAGTCTCCGGTACAAATTATAGTCTACTTATTGAAGTTTTAATAATGCTAATGATTTGGTAGAAACTCAGTATGATAATGATATATGTTCCCTTTCATTTTTATGAAAAGGAAATTAAAAATAAGTAATAAAAAACATTTTAAAATCTTTTCTGCTGCTCAATTATATACTCCATAAGAAAAACAAAGGTAGAAATGGAAATTCAAACCTAGTTCCACAATCCTATATGTTTATTGTATAACATGTATGGATGGTTTAGTCAGCAGCTGCATTACCACTACCTATGCTATGGATTTTACTTAACTGTTCAAAAAGAGAGAAGCAGATAGTGATGGCCCATTGGAATTATTCAGCAACTAGGCCTTCATTTCCTCCCCCCCTCCTCCTCCCCCAGATAGGTTGGTGCAATTTTGTGCAAAGAGCATTTCTGTTGTCCTGTTTCTTTTTTTTTTTTTTTTTTTTTTTTTTTTTTGCTCTGGTCCTCCCCACACCATTCTAGTGAGTTAAAAGCTTGCATTGTATGGACTTCTTCTATTTGCTAAGTGGCTTGAGAGATTATGTGACTGAGTGTACATTTTTTTCTCCCTTTATCTTCACAGAGTGTTTACACTGGGTCATTTCTTTTCTTATTGACATGATATGCCAGTCATTCTATAGTCTCCTTTGGGTTTGCCCTCAGAGAATGGTTTGCCCATTTATCAATTGATATTGCTTTAATCACATTCTCTACTAAGTTTTTTTTTTTTTTCCACCATCCTTTTCCTACTCAACTCTGAAATCCTAAAATATATTTTATCTGTGAAAGAGAAATTCTAATTGTAACTGCTCAGTAGTGGTAACATGTAACTGAGAAACTATCTAGTATGGAGGATGATCTAGTATGGAGCAGCTGATGATCTAGCAGCTACAAGAAGGGGTTAAATTATCTAAAAGCAGAAATGTCAAATCCAGAAGGACTCTTTGCAAAGGAATTAAGTTATTCTTGACAATAAGAAACATCTTTAGCAGGAGGCCTGAAGGGATGAATAGAGAGCTCCTGGACACATTTATATGCAAGAAGAAAGCCTACAGAGAGCGGAAGCAGGGACAGGTAAAGTGGAACAAATACAAAGAAATTGCGCAAACAGAGGTCAGGTTAGGGAAGCTAAAGCACAGCTAGAGTTGAATCTGGCTAGGGACACTACGGGAAACAAGAAGAATTACTATAGATATATCAGTGAGAAGAGGAGGACTTTCCCTTCCAGAAGGGAAATGGAGAGCTGGTGACATGGATAAGGCTGAGGTGCTCAATGACATCTTTGCCTCAATCTTCAATGGCAAGGGCTCCAAACACAATGTTCAAGCCAAATAGGGCAAAAGTAAGGACTAGGGGAAGGAAGATCTGCCCACTAAAATTGAAGATCATGTTTGTCAGCACCTAAGGAATCTGAACATGCAAAAGTCTATGGAGCCTGACAAGATCCACCCATGTGTCCTGAAGGAACTGGAGATGAAGTTGTTAAACCACTGTCCATTGTATTTGAAAGGTCATGGCAGACTGGTGAAGTTCCTGCTGACTGGAAAAGGGCAAACGTAACACCCATCTTCAAGAAGGGAAAAAAGGATACCCCCGGGAACTACAGACTGGTTAGTCTCACTTCTGTGCCTGGCAAGATCGTGGAGCAGATCCTCCTGAAGACACTGCTGTGGCAGATGGAAAACAAAGCAGAGGTGTCTGATGGTAACCAGCATGGCTTCACCAAGGGCACATCATGCCTAACAAATTTGGTGGCTTTCTATGATGAAGTCATAGCAGTGGTGGACAAAGGAAGGAAAACTGATGTCATCTACCTGGACCTGAGTAAGGCCTTTGACTCTGTCCCACATGACATCCTGGTCACCAAACTGGAAAAACATGGACTTGATGGGTGGACAACTCGCTGGATAAGGAATTGGCTGGATGGTCGCACGCAGAGAGTGGTGATCAAGAGCACAATGTCCACCTGGAGACCAGTGACAAGTGACTCCTCAGGGGTCAGTGCTGTGACCAGTGCTGTTTAACATCTTTGTCAGTGACATGGACAGAGGAATCGAGTGCACCCTCAGCAAGTTTGCAGATGACACCAAGCTGTGTGGCACAGCTGACTTGCTGGAGGAGAGGGATGGCATCCAGAGGGACCTGGACAGGCTGGAGAGGTGGGCCCAGGCTAACCTCATGAAATTTAACAAGGCCAAGTGTAAGGTCCTGCACCTGGGTCACTGCAATCCCAAGCACAAATACATCCTGGGTGGTGAGTGGCTGGAGAGAACCCTGAGGAAAAGGACCTGGGGTCTGGGTGGATGAGAAGCTAAACATGAGCAAACAGTGTGCACACACGGCCCAGACAGCAGCTGTGTCCTAGGCTGCATTAAGAGAGGCATTACCAGCAGGGCAAGGGAGGGGATTCTCCCCCTTTACTCTGCTCTCGTCAGACCCCACCTGGAGTACTGTGTGCAGTTCTGGAGTCCCCAGCACAAGAAGGACATAGAACTGTTTGAGCCAGTCCACGGGAGGGCCACAAAGGTGATCAGAGGGCTGGAGCAACTCTGCTATGAGGACAGGCTGAGAGAGTTGGGGCTTTTCAGCCTGGAGAAGAGAAGGCTTTGAGGAGACCTTATAGTAACCTTCCAGTATCTGAGGGGGGCCTACAGGAAGGCTGAGGAGGGACTATTCACAAGGTCTTGTAATGACAGGACGAGGGGGAATGGGTTCAAATTGGTGGAGGAGAGATTTGAACAGGATGTTAGGAGGAAGTTCTTCACAGTAAGGGTGGCGAGATACTGGAACAGGTTGCCCAGGAAGGTTGTGGCAGTTCCCTCCCTGGAGGTGTTGAAGGCCAAGCTGGATGAGGCCTTGAGCGACCTGATCCAGTGGGAGGTGTCCCTTCCTATAGCGGGGGGTTGGAACTGGATGATCTTTGAGGTCTCTTCCAACCTAAACCATTCTATTATTCTATGATAACTCTGCATAAGACTCTGCCCATGCATTGCTCATTAATTATTTTTTAAATGTATATTTAATCATGAAGAAGTGTTTAAGACCCTTCAAGGGACACTATAAAAAATTCCTAAGTGCTACCAAGTCAGTGCAGAGCCTTGAGGTTTTTTTGTTTGCTGGTTTGGAGAGGGTGGGGTGTTAGGGGTTGGTTTAGGTAGTCCATTTCATACAGAAACATAAAAATGGATATCCTGCACCTTCTATTCCCACAGTGCCTCACACATTCTGGCTTTTCATGAATCTGTATCTCTATTCAGTTCCTATACTATTATGTTTGTGCTTTTCTTACGAGGCTGAGGGACCTGGGTTTGTTTAGCCTGGAAAACAGAGAGCTCCAGGGAGATCTGTTAGCAACTTTCCAGTACCTGAAGGGGGCCTACAAGAAAGATGGAGAGGTACTGTTTACAAAAGCCCATAATGTGAGGATGATAGTTTGCCATATATCCTTTAAAAGGACACAAAAGACTAGCACAATATTTCAATTAATGATGCTGTTTTCTCACTTTTTACTGCAGCATGGAATTGTAATCTCTTATGGTTTACCCCACTAAGCTGCACACAGTCATTCTCTCACTTCCCCATAACAGGGATAAGTGAGAGAATTGGATGGGGTAAAAGTGATAAAACTCATGGGCTGAGACAAAGGCAGTTTAACAAGTGAAGGAAAAGCCACATATAGAGACAAAGAAACACAACTTATTCATTCACCACTTTCCACTAACATGCAAAGTCAGTCATCTCCAGGAAATCAGGCTCCATCACAAGTAATGGTTACTTGAGAAAACAAAGCCATCAGTCTGAATGTGCCTCCCTTCCTCCTTTTTCTCCCATCTTTATATGCTGTGCATGATGTCACATGATATGAGATATTCCTTTGGGCAGCTGGGGTCAGCTGTCGAAGATGTGTGCTCTCCTAGCTCCTTGTATGCCCTCATCTTACTAACTGTCGGGGTGGTGTGAGAAGCAGAAAAGATCTTGACTCTGTGTAAGCACTACTCAGCAGTAACAAAAACATTCTGTTTATATTATTTTTGTCACAAAATCAAAACAGAGCCCCCCAAACCTTCCAGTACCTGAAGGGGACCTACAAGAAGGATGGAGACAAAGGCCTGTAGTAATAGGATGAGGGGCAATGGCTTCACACCAGAGAAGAGTAGTTTTAGATTGGATGTTAGGAACAAGTTCTTTACCGTGAGGGTGGTGGAACACTGGAACAGATTGCCCATGGAGCTGGTTGGGGTCCCATACCTGGAGATATTCAAAGTGAGGCTCTGTGGGGTTCTGGGTGATCTGATCCAGTTGAGGATGTTCCTTCTTACTGCAGGGGTTGTACTAGATGACCACTTGAGGTACCTTCCAACACAGACCATTCTATGATTCTATGATTTATGAAAGTTAACAACTCACTCCTATAAACAGGTACTTTGCCTTTGAAAGGAATTCCTATAAGGAATTCTTATAGGATACTATTTCCCAGATTGTATGCTGCTCTTCAGATTTCTATATGTTTTATAGACCTGTGCAGCTCTTGTCATTACTGGAAGCTTAACCATTAACTACAGTGGAATCCAAAATGGGGTTTTAGTTGACTGTATTATAGATGTTTTACTTATGATCCTTTATAGTATGAAAATAGTGATTCATTTTTTTCAGCAATATTGCCTGTTGTTCTGCCTTGTTTATTCCAGTAGTTACAATCAAAGATTCTGTTTGTACAAATAATCATATAATTAGTCTGTAAAATACTTAAGATTATTCATATGCATTGTTTCAGATAAGTAATTAAGTTGGGATAGTTAAGCCAGTTGATTTGTCATACAAAAGAGAGAGAAAATGAGACTGTATTTTGTGAGCAGTTGTGAGCAGTGAGCAGTACTGGGGACACGGCAAACTGATTTTCATATAACTGTATATGGTAATCAGGACCTTAATCCACAGAAGCCAGTGGAACTATGTCTCTGACTCACAGAATGACAGAGAATAACTTTTGTACTTGCACAGCTTCAGTACAGGGATTATTGTCCTCATAAAGGGATCAAGGTTCTTTCCCATTTCTCCATAAAACTAGTTAAATTCCATTTGCACGTGATATGGAGTAAAAGGGAATTTAATGAACAAAAAACCAGAAAACAAACCCAAACCTAAAACCAAGCCAGAACTCCCAAACTTTTTTTTTAATTTTTATTTTTATTTCATGACTTGTTGCATTTATCTTAATAGATACTATGAGTTATCTTTCACCAAGTCTGTGAACTAAGCAATTCCTGCTTTGGGTAAGAACACTGAACCAGATAAATACCACTGAATGTTCTCTACCCTAAATATCAACCTCGGTTTCACATTTAAACTCAAGAAGGCAGTATCTTTTTGTCATATATTCTGCCCCATGCTTTTATAATATCTTTTTGCCCCATGGACAGAAGAATAAGAATATATTTTCCACACTGCAGAATCACCTAGTCAGGCTACTGAAGATGCATTCAGTCTACATACACATTTCCTCCCACCTTTATTTTCCTAAATTTAAAAATAAAAAATATTTCTTTCACTTTGGACAAATAAAACAATTATTTTAGCCACATTCATTACAGAAAAATAAGCAAAGTTTGCTCTCAGTTTGAATTGAGTTTCAGATGTTCTCCATAGGTTGCTTCCAATCCCTACCATTCTGCGTTGCAGTCAGGGTCTGGCGTTCTGAAGAATCTCGCGTTGTAACGGAAAGACAGGAGTCCCTCCCTATAGCCAATAGCCTTGAGTTAGGATGTAGGAAGATGGATGTGACGTTTTGTACGCTATAAAAAGCGCTGCTACGTTTTAATAAATGCCATTTTGCCATTTTGCCTTTTGCTATCCATCACATTGATGTTTGTAGCTGATGGTCCGAGCAGCCTGGGTTTGGCTGTTCGTGTTGCCCTTGAACCAGGTCGTCACGCCTTCAGAGTAAGGCAACAATTCTGTGATTCTGTGATTCTCTGATTCTGTGGAAAATCTACATCTTTTTCCTCTATTCTGCTACAAGGAATGGTGAACTGCAAGTTTCAGCTATTACATTACAAAGACTACACTTCTTTTCTTTTTAACAAATAAGAGACAGTCCATGCTTTTAATATTTCTTTAAAAATGAAAACACTCAGGAAAAGCATAGGGAAGACTACAGATACCTGTTCACAACATCTATTGACTGTAACACTTGTGTCTCATATTGACACAATGTTCTCTTTTTCTGGATAGGACAAAAAAAAAAAAAAAAGAGAGAGAGAAAAATCAACTTAGAAATATTTCCCTTTCTCAGACATTTGCACTAGGATGTGTGCTGGTTTGAACTAATTGGAGAATTTGAGTGAGAAATTAGCCTATTGGCTGAGAAATGAAAACACAGTATGTCACTTCACCCAGAGCTCTACTGAGAAAGAAAAAAATTTGTTTTAAGAGTGTAACCCAAACATAGATAGTCAGAGGGTTTCAGGCCGCTCTGGGCTGTGGCTGCTTCTCTTGCATGGTTCCTTTGTCTCTGTCTTTTGTAGCTGATTCTTAATAATTCTACTAACTTCTTTCCTAATACTAATCCTCCTGGCCGATCGACCTCAGCTTATCTGCAGCATCAACAGGTGGTGAGATAAGATTGGGGAAGGGGGGAAAGGTGATAGGGGTGGTTGGTTACCCCTCTTGGGGATTTTGATCTCTAGGAGGGGTGTGGTGTTTCTGTATTACCTTTTCACTGTATATATCTGTAAATATCTGTTACATTGTAAATATCTGCTTGTATATTGTGCATTGCTGTAAATATAAAGCTTCATTTATCAACTTCCAGCTGCTCTGAGTCTAGCCTGGGTTGTTTCAAAAGGTGGGGGGGGCGGGGGGGGGAGGGGGCAGGTAACTGCTAAAACCACCACAGGATGCTACACATTTTTCCTCTGCCTGTACATCCTTTTCCCTCTTGCCTCTAGAAGAAGTAGCAGCAAGCAGTGTATACTTATATACCTTTTATTATCTAAAAGCTGAAAACCACAACCCCACTATGGGAAATGACCAACAGGAAGCAAAGCCATGAACTAATGGGAAAAGCTGCAGAACAAAACTAAACCAAAACAAGCACTAATAACTAGATCTCATAATAGACAAAAGGGACAAGCTCAAAACATATCTATACTTAAGGGTGTCACAAGGGGAAAAAAAAAAGATAATAAACTTGAGAGCCATGTGTAAAATTACATCTCACTTTTAACAAATCACTCACAGAATGTTAATTTCTACAAGATTCTTAAAAAGTTCCTCAGTATGTCCACTGTTTTTGAAAAGTTGCTGCTCTGATGACTGTTGTTTTCTTGACCTCAGGACAAGCCTGGTTTCCTAGAAATGCAGAGGTATGCATGAGCATCCAATGTCAACCAATGTGAGTAGAACAGCCTCATTCAGCTATTTAATTTCAGAATGAGAGGTGAGACAGTTACTGTCCATTTTGAAACAAGTAAACAGAGATGTCCTTCACACTGGTTTAAAGGTTTTTTTTTCATTTTTTCATTGTTCTCTCTTTAAGGGAAAATGTAATGTTTACAGGACATTGCAGCTGTGTATCACCAAAAGAAGCAACTAAAGTATATCACTACAGAATCAAATTAGATTTTTTTGCCTCCTTACCCCGTTTATTTTCTCCTTCTGAAGTTTCCAAATTCAATTTTTTTTACAGAGAGGTTTTT